>JASDQU010711076.1:3889-15790 GCA_032191745.1 Picea mariana
GCTAAAGGGTTGGGAAAATGGATTATACAAATGGGCAGAGCTTCTTCGCTATATTTTTTCCTCCTCCAAATGGTACCCCTACCCCTTCTTTTATAGGCAAGAAGGAGCTAGGGTTTTGAACGAACCCTCGGCCATGCATGGTCGAGAGTTTCAGTTAACTGACCCATAGATTTTTTTTCTGTCAGCAACTTTCCTTTTTTCATGCTTTGGTAGGTACACGTGGGATGCAGTCAGCCAGCCAGCATGCACACACGTGCAGTAATGGGTTAGGTCACGTGGGCCTTGACACAAGAGGATTTCCAAAGAGTTGTTCAACAAATGTTTTGGCAATGAAGGGATATGAGTTGGCCTGATGCTAGGTAAGCATGTGTGGTGCAATTTAGGGTTATAACACCTGTGTAAAGGTCCCCCTGCAAGAGCCATGTCGATCTAATGTCCTTGTCAAACAAGAAGATCCTACACATGCTAGTTTGGAATTTAATGGCTCAGCTACTCTCCTTCTGTGAAGGGGGCGAATTGCTCTAAGTATATATATACTCATTTTTGTATTTTTGTAGGCATCGATGGTAAAGCTAAGATCCCAATTGTAAATTTTTACTGAGATCTTTGGTTCTCTGGTTATAGATTGATCCTTGAGACTTCTTGCTTAATGGTATCTAGCTCCTTTCTTTATATTTTTCTTCTTACTCTGAAATCATGGGCATGGAGGATCTAGTTAGGTGATGTGATTATAGTATAGTGTAGGTTTGACTATATCTGTTGTTGCAATATTTTTAGTTTTCCAAACTTTTCAGATCCAAGAGGATCTTGTATCTGATACTTTTCCTCCAAAGGTTGTTGGAAGAACAGATGCCCAGAGAAGAATTTCATTCCTTTCTCATTTTTCCTCCACCTACTCACCACTATGCAGCTTACTAGCCTAAGTTAGATCAAGACCTCACCTATCTCTGCATTTCCAGCCCAGTTTTCTAAGTTAAAACAATGTTGTTCTGAGTTCACTTTCATTCCATCACCCTTTTATAAACAAATTGTGACATATAAACTTATGGGTATCAGGCTTACTCTTGTTGCAATCGAGGAGTGAATTCTGGTGCTAACACCTGCCACCTTCACGCCCTTCCCAATGTTCATTAATTATTCTTTTATTAGTGAAAAATCACCACACAAGTTCAAAAAGATTGAAATTAATAAGTGAAAATCTTGAGGACATATCCCATTAAAACACATTAAACCAATATTTATGGGAGATTATATTATCATCCTTCAGCGTTCATTTTAAATACTATCATGACACAATTACTGTCATAGGTTGCAATACAACCAATATTCATCAAAGCATTAGCTTTTCTCACAGGTAACCCAGGTGCACCCCAGTCACCTAAACTGACTGATAGTTCTATCTACCAAATCAACCTCCCTATTATCGAATTGGCAGAGGTGAATATTATGGGATCTGGATTTTTGTTTTGTGGATCTTGAATTGGGAAAGATTGTTGGTTATTTTTATTTTTTTTAAGGCATTATCACAGTAAGAATGCAACATTATACTATCCCATTGTTATCTACAAAGGTGTTGACGTCATGTCCCTATTTAATATTGTGCTTATATTAAAGCTTATCATATTTGAGAATATGATTGCATATAAAAATGTTAAGTCATATATTTTGTCTATTACTTATGGGTTTGAGCAAAATTTGAGAGCCGAAAACACCCTTAAAATTGGAACATGGTTTACATTTGGGCCACAAAAATACTATTAAAATAAAATAATGTGAATAATATTGAAATAAATATAAGGAAGATCTCTTTAAACTTTAACCAGAGTTTGTCGAGCTCCAAGTATATTTCATAGCCGAGAATATTTTTCCCATAGTTAATGTGTTTCTATTGCTTGATAATTATTAAACTAAGTGTTGTTGTGTGAGGGATAAAGTTATTTTCTCCCTTTCTTTTCCATCTTGTATACTTACCCGTTTTTCCCTTTTCTTATTCTCCTCTATTATCCTTTTCTGGCTCTATACATAGTCACATTTCTATGATCATGGGTTCCCTTTTTGGTAGATTCACAGATCCTCATATCCATATATATCCTCACATCATGATTCGTATCGACCACTGTTACTTTCCATACTTAGCCAGTTTTATGACTGTGGATTCCCGGGTTGGTGCTATCAAACTCTCATGCCCCGTGTTCTGTGATATACATCTTTCACCCAAAAATTTCATGATCTAAAATTCTACCCTAGATTCCTCGAACTCGCAAGCTTCACTCTACCTACGATGAGTATGTCTGACCACCCCACCTTTCCATACTTAGTCGATTCTTCACCTCATGTTGTCATAGATTCTCGGGTTCACGAACTCCCGGGTTCATAAAAGTTTCAAATCATTTTTCGCTCCCATCCATCCCCACCACCTTCACGCCCTTCCCAAAGAACATTAATTATGATTTTATTAGTGACAACTCACCACACAAGTTTGAAAATATTGGCATTAATAAGTGAAAATCTTGAGGACATCTCCCATTAAATTACATTAAACCAAGATTTACGGGAGATTATATTATCATCCTCCAGTGTTCATTTTAAATACTATCAGGACACAATTACTGTCACAGGTTGCAATACAAAAAAATCTTCATCAAAGCATTAGATTTTCTCATAGTTGCCCCAGATGCACCCCAATCGCCTAAATTGACCGATAGTTCGATCTACCAAATAAACCCCCCTATTATCGAATTGGAAGAGGTGAATATTATGGGATCTGAAAAAAAAAAAATTGTGGATCCTGAATTGGGAAAAATTGTTGGTTATTTTAGTTCTTTTAAGGCATTGTCACAGTAAGAATGCAACATTATTCTAGTCCATTGTTATCTACAAAGGTGTTGAGGTCATTTCGCGCTTCCAAAAATTCTCTTCCCTTTTCTATTTTTCCCAATTTCTTTTCTCCCTTTCTTTTACCTCTTCTATACTTACCTGTTTTTTCCTTTTCTTCTTCCCCTCTATTATCCCTTTTTGTCTCTATACTTAGTCACATTTCTATGATTGCAGATTCCCAGGTTGGCAGACTCATAGATCCTCATCTCCATCTATATCCTCACATCACAAGTCCAACCGACCGTCGTTCCTTTACATACTTAGCCAATTTTATGACCATGGGTTCCCGGGTTGGCGGTATCGAACTCTCATGCCCCACGTTTCGCGATATACATCTTGCACCCAAAAATTTTATGATCTTCAATTCGACCCCAAACTCCTCAAACTCGAAAGCTTCACTCTACCTATGATGAATCTGTCTCATCGCCCCTCCTTTCCATACTTAGTTGATTCTTCACCTCATGTTGTCACAAATTTGTGGGTTCCTAGACTCCCGGGTTCACAAAAGTTTCAAAGCATATTTCTCTCCCGTCCATCCTCGCCACCTTTGCATCCTTCCCAATTCACATTAATTATGATTTTATTAGTGAAAACTCACCACACATGTTTGAAAATATTGGCATTAATAAGCGAAAAGCTCGAGGACATCTCCCATTAAAATTCATTAAACCAAGATTTACGGGAAATTATATTATCATCCTCCATCATTCATTTTAAATACTATCAGGAGCAAAGGAACATTCTCATCACCTTATGGTTGCATCTCGACAACATTTATGTGGATATACATTGAATATTTTTGGGCATGAGGACCAGAGTTTTCAGTGGTCCAGAGATTATTCCTACTACTCATCCCTTTCTGCCCAGAAGGAAGTTATCTGGACGTTTGGAATTACACGATTAGTTTGTGTCCCCGAAGTTTTTGACTGTAAGGAGTTAGTCACCTGGTGCACTGAGAGATATATTCTGAACCAGTGGATTATCCAGTTGTAGGACCATTCCCCAGTCTCCCTATCACCTCAAGTATTTCGAAATATGTTAAGACTTCCCGAGCGAATGCTTACTTTCAAGGGTGAGGATTGCAAGGAGTTATTAAAAAAGCATGATAATGGATTGGACCTCTTACTATAATTCTTAGAGGACTCGGCAGTCATCCCTGGGGACATCACCATATTACAGGTTAGTTCATTCAAAAACCCTTTCTGGGACATTGCATGGATTTTCACGAGGATAACGGGACAAGAAAGTACAACCATTATCTCTCGGATGATTCTGTATATTTTATATTTTACGGTGAAGGAAAAATACATATTCGATTGGGGTAAGTTGAGTTCCATTGAAATATCTTCCTAATTGTCACAATACAAAAGGGAGAAGAAATTATTTATGTTATCTTATTTAATTTTCACGATATCGCATTGCTTTCCATTCCCCAGATTATCTTTGTGTAAGAAGGTAAACAACAAATTTTACCCAATAACCTTCTAGTATCGGACATTATGGAGACACAAGGCCTCCCAACATTTTTATGAAGTATTTAATGATTTTTTCTTAGTTTCTAAAGGGTTGATATTTGGAAAGAATTTTCCCCAGATGTATGACCAGGCGAGCAAGTTCTTGGATAGGAAGGGGACACTAGAACAAATGGAGAACTATAATTTTATAAGGATTTTTGGATCCAAAGAAAATCCTTCCTTCCTTCCATGTCACATATCTAATAGAATGTTTGTTTCTGAGATAGCAAGGCAGGACACCTATTGGTTGCAGTTTTCCATGAAAAGAGAAAAAACCAATTCATACCTCTGCCTTGAAAAGTCAAGGATTTCATATTCAGGAATATGAACAAGAATGACAAATTCGTGGGCCACTTCCACATCCTCAATTTGAAATATGTTGAAAAAGTAAAAGAGTTAGACCCTAATGGTATTTTTGTGGAACACCTATTGGCTGTCGGTTTCAACAATTATTTCATTAACTCTATCCTAAATGAAGATGAAGATAACACCTTAGGAAGTCTTTCTCATGACACCAATGACCTGGAGACAATACTCAACACCAATGAGTCATACAAGCAGAGATGAAAAGGTCTAGGTGAGAAAAGTCCCCAATCCCCGACTGTCACGACCAAGACTACAGCGTCTTGAAGTAGTGCTCCAACGACCTACCCAATTAAGAAAGTCACAAATAGTTCTTCAGGCAGAGGAGGAGGTAAGAACCCTCCCTCCGCAAAAATTGACAGTTCTCATAAACTTCTCGTGAGGAAGAAACGAAAAAATATTTTGCAAGAAGAGGAGGGACCGAGGGGAGAAAGTGATATCCAGGATCTCTCCCTCAAAGATATGGAACTAGAAATTGACATTAATAAAGTGTTCCTCAATGAAGACCAGCTAGAGAGAACTACTCCCAGAACCCTCAGATGGAAATAATTGGTACCAAGACCTTCGACGAAGAAGAGTCTTTTGCATTTCAAAGCGTTGTTTTTGATAGCGAATCCAAAAAATTGATTATTGAAAAAAGAGATGTAAAGAATAAGAAGGGGAAACCTCATTCAGAGATTAACCTATGGAACATGTAACCTTCCCAAATCTTCCAGATACACCAAGCAACTAGAGATTCTCTATACAACTTTATTAATGTCCTTGAAGCATATAATGTCAGGTTAAAGGAGCGAATCAAAGAATTTGAGGGAGCTCTAATGCCCCTTACAATGTTGGCTAGTCCTTTAGCAATTATCGGGCCTACCACACCTGTGGAAAAGTTAAAAGGATCAACAAGCCTTCTCACATCATCCTGAGGCTATGTGGAAAAGAATATAAAGAAAAGAATGGAATTAATAATAGAGGCTTAGGAGACGTCAAAGAGTATGGTCTCTTTTGGAACAAGAGCACATGATTTTCATGAATATCTGGAAGCAGATTTGAAAAACAAGCAAGGTTTCTACCTTGATGCAGTTGTACCATTTGGTGTTAAAGTTACTAGTATGACAGAATTGAAAAGAAGAAAGGAGGATCTCCCTTCCCCAAATCGAATAAAGCAACTAAACGCATGTTGGAAAGAAAACATAAAAAATTGAATGGTATCATTCAAGCATGTAGCCAAGCCATAACTAGAAGAGAGAAACTATTCAAGAAGCTAACTGAGATAGATCTAGCTAGAAGAACCAATGAAGTCCAAGACCCAAAATTGATACTCAACTCATTGTTTTTAACCAAGAGAGAATTTGATGAACAAGTTGAGATCTTTAAAGGGATGTCATTTGAAAAATTCTATGGCATTCTTGAATATGGTGAAGATGACGAGGAAAACTAGCTAGTTGATTATTCGATTAAAAAACAAGATATTGAAGACGCATTGTGCAACATCTCTATTGATATAAGGGACTTGGAAGGTGAACTCTTCAATATTAAAATCTTGCATGAAATCAACGTGGTGCCCATGAGGAGCTACATCGAGGAGTGTCTCAAAAAGGTTGTCAACAAGCTTACCAATGAAGGGAAAGGGGCGGTTGAGACAACTCCCATAACCACTGAGAAAATACATAAAATCACATCAATGAGAAAATGAAAAGGCATAAGATACCATCATAGTAAATTCATATTGATCAAATTCTTTTGTCTTTGTCAATTTCTTCATCTAGTTACTCTACCTCTTTAAGTAGAAAGGTTTAACCGAGCACTGACAATTTCCTCTTTCTTCTTCTCAGGTCGTGTTGTCCTCCACAACCCACTTTCTTCTTTCTACAAGCTTCATTCTTATACATATTTTCTTTATGGTCCATGGGAGCCCCAATCCCAGTCATTATGACAAACACATTTAAATTTCAGAGAATATGCACTGAACTATATATTTTTTAGAAATTCCAAGACAACTATTTTGGGAATAATATCGACTATACTTTGTAACCCATTTTATCTAAATATAAAATATTTGAGGTTGTTCTATCATTATTGTTTTTTAGCTGCCCATGTATCACATTGTCAAAGTTCTCTTATGCATACAGATCATTTTCTTTTAATTTTTATGTGATCAGATATCATTAGCCCTACTATGATGGATGTGAGGATGTTCTATTTATTTTCTTTACATATATGAATGTGTGCATTTCCTGGTCCATTCACAATAATTCTCTTTTTACAAGAAAATTAAAAAACATTTTCCATTTTCAGTTATATTTATTTTTCTTTCATTGAGGGACTTCTTTAAAGGTCCCAAATTTTATAAATCTCGAACAGAGGAGTACCACCTCTATAAAAATGCAGGAGGATTTTCATCCTTGCAAGGTTGTCGTTTCGGTCCTGATGGATTCAAGCGTCAACAAAAATTCCAAACATCAATAAGGCTTGTAAATCAACTATACATAGTTAGAACCAAAAATCAAGTCATAGTTTGTGTTTGCATTTGCTCGCACTCTTTTTAATGATACAGACACAATAAAAAACAAGTATGTGGATAAAATATTGCACTAGAAAATGATGACTTGGAAACAAGTGAAAATTGTAGCCCACAATTAATTTCCAATGCCAAAGATCAATGACACTTGTAAATACACCTTAAGTTTCTGCTTGTTCATAAAACCTACGCGATTTTGAAACTCCAAATGCGCAGGTGTCATTGATCTCAAAACACATATAGGTGTTAGTTTTATTCTAGACTTTGGGTTTTCCAAAGTATCTACCATCACCATTTCCACATCTGAACCTCGTCTTGTAAAAATGAACAGTTGATTGATCTTTCTAAGGATGACACCCCGAGTGCCCAATCTCAAAATATCTTCTTCATCTTGTAAGATAATTGAAGTTTCTAGAACACTTTAGGATTTTAAACTTTTGAATTTTAAAATCTTTTGTTTTTACCTCTTAAAAATTAAAAATTCACCAAAAAAACTTAGGGAATTTATTTTCAATTAAATAAATCCATGATTGTTATGTATTAATAAGGCCCTTACAATATCATATGTTGATGAATTTAATTAAATTTGATCAAATCAATCTCGTGCTCTATGCATTATAAGCCTTCCCAAATTTTAAAAGAAAACCTTCAACGATCACTTCGGGACTTCGCACTTGGGCATTTTCAAGGCATCTAAACAACAAAAACCCTGAATCTATGAAGTTCCAAAGTCCCGAAGACAGTTCGTTGTGATAATATTTAAAAGGGTCTACAAATGAGCTATAAGACACATCAAAAGGATGGTGTGTCACATAAAGAATATGTACCACATGTCACCTGAAACAGTACATATGACGAACATAAGATATGATTTAAATGAGTTCCATGTGTCATGGTCTATATGAGCGCCATGTCCCCTGACTGATGGACAGGACATGTTTTTGACAGTTTTATGACACGTGTCGGAAATAGATTGATTCCACATCTCTCAGGTTCTTAGGGCTACAGAGGTTTATGATGTCACATGTCTTTACTGGTTGATACCACGTGTCCTCCATGCATGTCTTCCATGTGCCTCTGGCACTTCGCCCTTCGAGAGTTTCTCTATGCTTAGTTTGTATAACTCCTAGACTGGTACGAGCCTGCAGTCATTAATCATGTTTATTTCCAATTAACCCAATATTATTGTACCTTTTCATTAAATATCTCAGGAGTTCTTGACTCTGACTCTTCAGCGTTTGGTGATTTCGACTTGTTCTACATTGAAAACTCCCATAGTAGTACAGGCCCAAAGTGACGTGGCGCTTCACGCATTCGGCGATTTTGACCTGTTCTGAATTGAAAACTCCTAGAGTGGTATAGGCCCAAAGTGACGTGGCACTTCGCGCATTTAGATCTGTAGAACTTCGACTATTTGGGGCTTCACAATTTTCTTATTGCATCTCGGGAGTTCTTGACTCCATCTCTTCGGTGTTCGGTGATTTTGACCTGTTCTGTATTGAAAACTTTCGGAGTGGTACATGCCCGAAGTGTCATGGCACTTTGCACATTCAAATCTATGTCATTTCGACTATTTGGGGCTTACAATATCATATGTTAATGAATTCCATTGAATTTGATCAAACGGCTCTCATGTTCTCCGCATTATAAATCTACCCGAATTTTAAAAGAAAACCTTCAATGGTCACTTTAGACTTCGCGTTTCAGGAGTTTCAAGGCATCTAAACAACAAAAACCCCAAATGTACGAAGTTCTGAACTCTCGAGGAAAGTTCCTTGCAATAATATTTACAAGGGTCTACAAATGAGTTATAGCACACGTGTCATTAATATTGTTTTATTGAATTTTGTATTTTTTTTTAAATTAAATAATTTTCCTGTATAGCTATTGATAGATGAATTGAACCTCTTTCTACAAGAATTTAAGAGGCTCTTTAATCCATAATTAAAAATGCATGATTAGGTTTTTTCTTCCCTTCCCAGTACTTCCATTTAAATAAAAGCTACTCTATTGTGACATCTGCAACTTTCGCTCCTTAGATTTTACATGCAAGGATAATTTGTGATTTTATAAAATTTTGTTGAGCATGTTTCCAACAAATTCCAACACATGTGTGACTTTATAAATGACATAGTTTTGTGGACACTAGCCCTCTAACAAAGACATATACAACATGACAACTTAGTTTATTATTTGGCAGGGACTACACTTCCATGCAACACTTGTTTTCTTACCAATCATTTTAGGAGAATATTAAAATTTATAATTTTTCCGTATGATTCCCATCTCGATACAATTAACCAATCATTTTATGAGAATATTAAATTTTATAAATCATTTTAGAAGAATATTAAAATATATAACTTTTTTTGTGCTATGGTTTCCATATCAATACAATTAACAAATCATTTTCATCCCTTCGCCTTAAAGACTACTCCTTACCGATGAGCATTGTTATTGGACTAATTGGTAGGTGAGGACACTAACAGATCTCCCTAGATCGACCTGGATCTAGAAAAAAACAGGACAAGACATGACTCTTTCCCTAAGTTTTGACCATTGAATTAACTAATAGGAAGGAACAAGTAACATACCTTTGTATCGCTTCCTAGGGTCTCTGTTGCTCTCGCTTCACTCTGGTGAGGTCAATACCAAGACAACACAAACCAACCAAAGTGAAGATAGAAAAATATATTCAACTGTCAACTTATGTGTATGATCAAGGAATTACACAATAAAGTGAGAATAGCTTTATGGGAAAGGGACATGCCACTGTATCATATTAATTGAAAGTAGAAGATTACAACCTAATCACCTTGATGTCGCAAGATTCCTTTCGATGGATCTTGGCTCCAACACACACACTTGCTCAATCCTTGTATGAAGAAAATCAAATCCTCTTGATAGACTTGCTAGAGTCTCCAAGCTCCTGTTCAAGCTAAGTTCTTCACGCAATTCTTCCACCAATTCTCCAATGAATCTTGCTTAACCTTTTCCATGAGAATTCCATAAATATATAGAAGAGAATGAGATGGTTACTTAAATAAGAATGATCCCACAATATTAGGGAATCTAGTACAAGGATAACCATTCGAATGCCAACCCATTCTTCTAGAAGATTCCCTTCTAGAACCATCGAGAGTTTATATTTTTCCAAGATTTAGAGAAGGTTCGCACCCTAGCTATGTAGCACAGTGCGAGAAGTTTTCACCCTAGCTTAAGGCAGCCTGCGAGAATGGGTCATTCTTGCACCCTGGTATATTAGTAACCTGCAAACTCTCTTCAAAAGTATGTTTTCTGGGAAGAGATGAATGTCAATTTTCTCAGGAGAAAGTTCTTGTGAGGAGCCTGAGTACACCATCATCAATACACCATCATGATGACCAAAATCATGGGTAACAGAATTCCCCCCAAAGTATGAGGCCAGAACCAGTGACAGCCAAAAGACTTTGTAAACTGCATGTGTGTGTCGGAAACTAGGAGCGCACCTAATCGGAAACCTGCAAACAACCAAGCATATGCAGAATATCAAATATAGAAATTCTGAGGTAGGCATTCCCATACTCAGATCACAGATGGGTGACATTGTAGACATAGGTCATGGCCACCAATCATACACTGTGGATCCATGCCGTCAAAATATAGCATAGCCACCGAGAATACATTGTGGATCTATGCGAGAAAATTCAAATTAAGACGACATAGCCACGAGACATACAAAGTGGATCTATGTGTCACAAATTATACATATTCCATCACAACCTGGACATAGAGATGATATCCAGGGTCTTCAATCTCGTCGCCCAAAAGTACAAATCTAGCCATGTGATTACATGTCTTGAAGTCGAACATGGCAGAAACCATTTGATTACCGGTCATTGATGAAACCGTTAACAAGTGCGAGGGAAATCACCATTAATGTCAATGACTCCCAAGGTACTCTAGAACAATCCATCGAGTATGAATGAATGAGTTGAATTTGAACATCCGATGGAATCTTTCGATCAGGGGTCAATGATGTAAACCCACTGTCGAAAGAGAGGAAAGCTGTCATTGAGGCATGCAAGCTCCAAGGTACCAAAGAATTTCTAAGTCTTGTTTCCGGATAATGAGCTGAAGTCGACAGAACAAAACTCATCACAGGAGGGCCTTGATGTATCCCTCATCAATGACATGAAATGAGTAACAAATTTTGAAGATGAAACAGAGTATGATGTAAGTTGAACTGGACACAGGGAAGGCCGACACGGAGAGAATGGACTACTGCAGATGGCCAACTCAATAAAGGTTTCATATGGACTTCTCTTGAACATATGAATGACATGACCAATGATTTGGCAGCATTGACTCAAAGAAGACACAGGGTATGACCTTGTAGCAATTCAAATGAGAGGAAAATGTATTTCCCAAACCGGCTTCAAATATAATGAATAGGGGGTGTCATGTTCAAGAGAGATGCTTACTGCCAATCAGTATGAAGATGAAAACATATCCCTTTCCCAAATTTTCCCCCACCATTTTTGGCGAGTACCTCTTTATTTTTACGCAAGCTTAAGGAGGATAACATATGCTTGTTGATATAAGCTTGTCCTTCAGATAATTCCTTTAGAGTATGTTTAACAAACCCTAGGAAGG
>JASDQU010711076.1:15876-27609 GCA_032191745.1 Picea mariana
TTTTAACGAGTCCAAAGATAGAAAACTCGAAGGTTTTTCATGATTATAGAGTCTGGAAAAACACTTAAAAGAGAAATCTCTCAGTTCCTTTTTCGTAAAATAGTCCGATGAGACTGAAAAAGAGATAAATTATCGCTCACCAGACGCTTTCTTCAAATACTTTATCGAGCGTGAAAATAGCAAGGTCGCTCGACTATCTTTTCATGTTTAGAGAGTCTGAAAAGAGCTTAAAGAGGACTCCAGGGGGGTTCCTTTTTCGTATAACCTTGTTGAGCCCGAAAAAGTGATAAAAGTATGCTCGATCCTATTCTCATGTATTTTTGAGCGTGAGAACGGACAAAGACCACGCTCGAGGTTTTATACAAAAACCATAAAAAACAATCAAAACATGTGATGACAAAGAAAAAATACGTCTGCATCCCTGTACATGAACATCGAAGTTGTGATGCCTGCAAAAGTTGCACTCAAAAAGGCATTAAGGATTAGGTTTTAATAAATAAATAATTATAAAAAACCAAATAACATGGTAAAAGTAAATATAAAGGAGTAAAACTCTTTTTACCATATCATTTTCACTTTTCCACTAGTTGAGCCCAAAAACCCCTCTTTTACCCTCGAAATTCGACGTCAGATTGTGGGAGTTACGAGCATCCATTCAATGAGCCGTCAGCGACAGTGAGGTAGGCTCTTTGTCCTCTACTCTTTCATGGTTTTATTTTTCATTTTCATTGGTAAAAACTCATTTTTGAGTTGGTTTTGTGAGCCATACTTGTTCTCAGCCATTCTCGCAGGTGGGCTACATAGGACCTGCGAGAATGGGTCATTCTCACAGGTGAGCCCACAGCAGCCTGCGAGGTTCTCGCATTGTGCCTAAAGGGAACCTACAAGAACCATAAAGCATAAAAAAAAATTAAAAATTTGCTCAATGAAAGAGAACCAATTCATGAATAGAGTTACTAATCCTCTTCGTGTGCTTCTTATGTAGGTATTTAGCCATCAAAATGGTTCTTGAATGTCACAAAAGGGAGCATGAAGAAGACAATGCCATTGTCGGAAATCATTCGCCCACTATTGCCGCTTTGAGAAACTGTGGCCTTTTGAGGTACTTTCATATCCCGGGCATGAGGGCCCAATTCAGGTTATTAGAGTACCTTGTGCATATGTGGGATTCCTATCAGCAGGTATTCCATGTAGGGGTCCACACACTATCCTTAGATATTGAGGACATTTACTTCTTAACTGGACTGTCACGGCATGGGTACCACGTGAGCCTGACTGGTAGTAGAGGCGGTGGGCTTCCCATGAGTGAGTACTATCGCTTACACTATGTTCCCGAGGCAGTGAGGAAGAAACGGAAAGTAGCTATTTTGGGAGTGTGATATTTGACCCTCCACACTATCTTATTCACTATTGCACGTATGGCCAGGAGCTCCGCTCCTCACATGGAACTCCAGATTTACTTTCAGTATGCTATAGAGTGTACTGAACCTCGGGTTTTTAACTGGGCAAATGCAGTGCTTCGTAGCATGAAAACGTAGTTGACCAAATGCAGATGAGGCAACCTGAAGCAATTCGGGTACGGATCTTTGTTAGTGTCCTTCTTTCTCGAGAGGGTTCCATTACTGAGGCTGCAGGTTGAGTGGAATTTACTAGCTCCCAGGGATCCAAGAATGCTGAGATGGTGTTAGCTCATGGCCCGGCACGTAGCTATACCAATTATCAAGTATGATGATACCTTCTTTGACTAGCTTCGACCACAGATGTTGATGGTCGACGATTATGCTTATGTCGGGTTGGATTTACGAGGAGATCCGAACTTAGTCCTGCCAGAGGATGCTCAGTGGAGGCAACTTGGTAAGAAGTACACATTGTTTTCTTTTTAAATGTTTTTTGTGAATTTATCATATTCAAATGTTTTTTATATGTTCGTCCAAAGACTAAAAACAAAATTCCTTGTTGATGACACAGATGTTGGACCTTACCGACCTCCTGGTACTTCTCCCATTCAGCAGCGAGGAGAGGTAGCGCCAGTGCCACAATGGGACGTCGAGGATTATCAAGTAGTGCAACAAAACCTAGAGGGTTTGATAGAAGATATTCCAGACATGCCTCTTGGAGAGGTTCCACGACATCATCAACGTCACACAGTAGGAGTGTTAGAAACCATAGGTCGACTGCTCCGTAGGGTTTCCTGGGCAGTCGTATGTTACCATGAACGTCATCCATGACATCTTTTTGTAGAAGCTATGAGCTTTAGATTTTGACATTTTGGTCTTCGGACAAAACTTGTTTTTGTAAAAAACTCTTTTGATCGTTATATATACAGATGGATTCTACCGGTTTACCTTGTATTGTGTGAAAATTGATGTGATTGATTTATAAATGATCCAAATGTCTGTCTAATACATAGTTAGCCAATGCATCAGTTAATGTATTTAGACATCTAGGAATATGTTGATATTCAATATAATCAAAATAACGTTCCAAGAGGCGAATTCACAAATACACCCGTAACAAAGTAGGACTTCAAATAGTATAGACATTACTTAACTGTAGTACTACAAGCTGCGAATTGAGTCGCACTACCAAATGACAAATTCCGAGTGAGATAGCATCAATCAACAATTCAATAACGACACTATACTCTGCAATGTTGTTAGTCACACGGCCAAGACACACACCTCGTAAAGAGATAAGTTCGTTTGTAGGGGCGTAAATTGCCCATGCAGTGGAAGCTAGGTTCTGAGTACTACGGCTAGCGCCATTAGCGAAGCCAATATAGGGTAGCGAAGACTCCGACATCTGGAAATCAAACACAATGTCACATAAGGGAAGAGACCAGATAACGATAAAAGCAAGCTACAGTAACACACAAGAAGTATGATACAATAAAAATACAAGTAGTTGTGCACAGATGATTTTATGCATAGTACTTCTTCAAGCACAACCCATTCGTGGGTTCGCTCAAAGGGATTCCATCGTAATCTACTAACTCATAAGCTCTTTTTTCCAAAACTCATCGAATGATATAAGGACCTCGCCATATGGCTTCGAATTTTCCAGCTCCTAGCATATCTCGATCTTGATCATAGAGGAGAACGAGATATCCTTCAGATAAAATGCGAGGCTTGACATGTTTGTCGTATTGGGCCTTAACACATTATTTCTGAGCTTCTATGACTAGGGTAGCATTGCGTCAAGTTTCGTCTAATCAAATAAGATACAATAGATGTTCTTCCTCAGCAGAAGTGTTTGGTAGGAGTTCAACAGCTAGTTTTAAAGAGGGTATCTCTCATTCAATCCAGAGAATGGCTTCCAAACCATAGACTAAATGAAAAGGTGTAAACCCAATAGTGGACTTGACGGATGTCTGGTAAGCCCACAATGTCGAAAACAACATTGTGTGCCAACTTGTTTTATGAATCCCTATCATTCGTCGGAGCATAGTTATGAGAACTTTGTTAATTGCTTCGACCTGGCCATTGGCCTGTGAGTAATAGGACGTTGAGTTATCATGGCGAACGCCCAACTTTTCAGTAAGTTCAGACATCATGAAGTTTCTAAAGTGGCTATTGTGATCAGTGATGATACCTTGGGGAACACCAAAATGAGCTATGATCTGATTAAAAATGAATAATGTTGCGGTATTTCCAGTGTTGTCAAATGTCGACATCGCCTCAGCCCATTTCGTAAAGTAATCGATGGCTACAATGATGTAACCATGCATCCCAGCTGAGTGAGGGTGACATGTCATGAAATCGATGCCCCATTTTTTGAAGAGACCAACGGAGACCACAAGGTGAAGAGGAGCTGGATGTGACCATATCTTCTGATTATAGGTCTGGCAAGAATGGCATTGTTGAACGACGATTATACAGTCATTAAATAAAGAAGGCCAAAAATACCCTTCTCTTAAGATCTTCTGGGCAGTAGCATACCCAGACATATGACCACCACAGGCTCTAGAATGGCAGTCATTCAGAGATTTCTCAGCTTCGTCGAACGTTAGGAAATGACGAAAGATAGATTCAATCCCCCGACGATAAAGAGTATCCCCGAGGATAATATATTGACGGGCTTGATAGCGAATGCGACATCAGTCAGTACTAGACAAAGTTGGTCGGAAAGTATGGGTTTGGAGATATATTATGATATCACCATACCAAAGATCATCAGTGCTGATAAGGAAAAAGGATTCATTGGGTAATGAATCAGCTGCTACATTTTCCATTTCAAAATAGGGAAAGTCGCATATCAACTCAACAAACACTAAGGACTTCTTGGACTTGGCACATTCGAATTCCAAGTCAAACTCCTGGAGTATCACAATCCATTTGGAGTATTTTTCCCCTAGCAATTGACGTGTAAGAATGTGCTGCATAGGGTTGTAGTGAGAAATCATTATAGTCTTGTGCGAGAGGATATAGTGTCGGAAGTGTTGGATGGCTTGAACGGCAGCCAAGGCTAGTTTTTCGACATGTAGATACTTGATTTCAGTAGGCGTTAGACTTTGACTCAAGTCGTAGATAACATGTTCGTCGTTAGCATCATCCTCTTGGACGAGAACCATACCAATGGTGTAATCCGAGGCAACAAGGTAGAGGAAATAATCACGACTGTAATTGGGGGGAAAGAGAAGCGGAGCACGCGTTAGGGACAATTTCAAAGCTTCAAAAACATTGTTGGCGATGGTATCCCAGACAAACTTGGAACCCTTTTTTAAGAGCCACGTAAATCCACGAGTTATCTCGGCATAATTTGGGATAAAACAACGAAGAAAGTTTGCTTTCCCCTGCAAACTTTGTAACTGGTGAAGAGTAGAAGGAGGAAGGAGATTAAGGATCACCTCAACCTTTAAAGGATCCACCCGGATCCCTTGACACGAAATGATAAAACCTAGAAGTCGGCTAGATTCCACATAGAAAATGCACTTATGAGGATTCAAACGTATATGGTAGAATCGACAGCAGACGAAAATGGCTCGAAGATGGGTTAGATGATCGACTCAACGCATTGAGTGAGCAGGTACATCGTCCAGATATGGTTGAACAATGTGTTTGATATCATGGAAAGCATAAGACATAGCTCGTTGAAAAGTTGCGTCAGCATTCTTGAGACCAAAAGGGAGTTTTCGATAGGCAAAAGTACCCCAAGGACAAATAAAAGCAATCTTATGTTGATCCTCGGGAACAATGTTGATTTGATTATACTCGGAGAAACCATCCATGAGAGAGAAGATTTCACTTCCGGCACAGTCATCGACAATCTGATCGATGAAGGGGGTAGGAAAGTTGTCTTTGGGACAAGCTTTGTTGATATCCCTATAATCAACACATACACGAATGGTGCCTTGTTTCTTGTCGATCGGGACAAGATTAGAAACCCAGTCTATGAGAGCCACCGGATAAATAAAGCCATCTTTAAGAAGTTTCTCGACTTTGAGTTTGATAGCAACAACTTTACATGGGTGAACTGGACGAAGGCGTTACTAGACGAAGGCGTTACTGGACGGGTTTAGCGTCGGGGTATGTCTCTATCTCATGTATCACAATCTCAGAGTCGAGACCCGACATTTCTTCATAGCTCCAGGTGAAGATGTCATGAAACTGTTTGAAAAGGGATGTGTAGGTGACGATTTCATCAAAAGAACACGAAGCTCCGATATGGACATTTTCAACAATTCCAGGTTTGACGGATATGTCGAGGGGAATAGTGGGCGAGATATTGCTTAAGTTCCCTTCAAAAAACACATCGTGTGCAGACTCAGGAACGGTTGAGATGACAACAATGGTCGATAGAGTCGAGATCCGTTGGTAGTTCTCAATGGTATGTTGCTCCAAAAAGAGGATGGAACGATGATGTCCATCATCCCAAGGGGTGTCTTCCATGACAGACATGATCATCTCATCTGTGGGAAAAATGACACGAAAAGGATCAGGAGACAACTCACCAAGAGAAGAGGTAGAAGGCATCGTCGATTGAATGGCCTGATAGGTGGATTTGACCAGACTTAATGGCATTGCGTCACCGTAATGAAGATGATATCCAGGGTCATGTACTATCCATGGGTCGTTAGACGCAGGAAGTTCGTGAATCAAGGTGGAAATCATGTTGATGGAAGAAACGGATGAGCATGGAACATCGAGCGGTGGAATGGGGAAAGTACCCATTAACGAAGAATCCTTGAGAAGGCCTACAGTGACATTCTCATAACCCGATGGGGTTTTAGCAATAAATGGGACATTGCCAGTACGGGTATTGGAATTAAGGAAGGCTAGTTGGTCGATGGTGATGACCTTTCCTTGATGTGGGAAACATACCACATGGAAAAGGGTCGACACAACTGCGCGCATGCAATCGATCCAACTGCGGCCAAGCAGAAGATTGTAATCAAGGGGAGCGTCAAAGACTTCCACTTTGACTTGGACCGTTTTTCCTTCTAACGTGATGGAAAATGAAGGAAGGACACTGTAGGGATTAAAACCAAAGTCGTTGAAGGCTTTAAGAGTGTTCTGGGATTCATTCAAAGAAGGAGATCCAATGGATTTCCAGAAAGCAAAAGACATAACACATGTCGAGGCACCCTCATCGATCACGGTTCGGAAAATGTTTTTGTCAGAGACAATCACTTGGATCTAGAACGCGAGTTGAGGGAGTAACCTGGGAATGTGATATTCCAAGTCAAAAATTATTAAATTCGTATCTGTCGAGTCGATTCCACCAATAACTTTCAACAGTGCCTTCCGTTGTGTGGGACAACTTTGAAGGACTTCAAGGGATGACATCGCAGAAGGTGCTTGAGCCAGATCTTCAACAATGTTGTAGTTCTGGGTAGCACAAGCATGAGGATTGAAAGCCGATTTCCAAACGACGCCCTTTGGGGGGGGTTGAAGAACTGTGTCGAGGCTCAGTCATTCGAGATGAAGAGGACCATTGGTAGGTGGATTCACGGGAGAGGGTTGTACCAAGGAAGGAGGTAGATCATCAACCTTCTCTTTAGAGGGAGAATAATCTTTGGTTCAATTAGTGAGTGCAACATCGCTCTACTTTGAATCACCAGTACACATCAAAACATAGGATGTAGTAGAATATGAGGGTTGGTCATGAATGAACAACTGAGCCTATTGTTGAGATGGAAAGGGTTGGGACAAAACGGCAGGAGCAGGTGGTTTTGGAGATCCTTGAAGGAACCTAGTGACCTCGGCTCGTCGTGGAAAATCCTTCATGTAGTGATCATCACCACAGATAAGACAAGGGTATTGAGGTTTGTGCTTATCCCGATCATCAACAGGGGTAGTTTTGGTTTGCTCTGCTTGAGAAGTATTTTTGTCCTCCTTATTCTTACCCCTTCCCATTTTGGATTTTTTTTTACCGGATGGGGTAGATTGAACAGCATTTACCTCAGAAGTATTGTCGGTGGGAAGGGCAGGAGACGGAGCATTTTGAACATTAGAAGAAGTAGGTTTGGGGTTTGTGCTTGAGGAGGAATGTGGTTGGGCCTGGAAAGTGCCAATCACACCATCGTCTGCATGCGAGGCAGCTAGAGTAGTTGAAGTGGCGGAAGTGAAAGGACAAGGTAAGTCAGGTAGTAAATCGTAAAGGGTTCACGTTTGTGAATAAACAAGGTCAAGGTATTGAGCACGACTTATGGCCTGTTCTTCCGTGACTAATCCACCCATGGCGATGTCACGACCGATGTCATTCACAAATGATTTTTTGAACCATTCTTCCAGCAACTGATCGGGGAGTTCGAGTTTAATGAGACGTCATCTCCATCGCCACTCATGGATGTGATCGGATATATGAGTGGCCTTGTTTTGTTTGAAAGAAGTCAAAATATCGATCCCTGTGTCATAACGAATCAGTAACTGGTAGTGGGTGAGGAAAGACATAGCTAGGGTGTTGAAGTCAGAGAAGAAACCTCGTGGAAATTCTATATACCACTTCGCAGTAGAACCTGTGAGGGTTCGTTGAAAAAGATGCAAACGAATAGAGTCATCCATCAACGAGTTGGATGAACACCATAGGTGAAAATTCATAACATGATTGTTTGGGTTCTCTCCCACTTTGTCGTCGAATTTAGGAATGTCCGATGGTAGCTTGGCTGGGATAGCAAGCCATTGGGGAGAGTGATGAATTGAATCATTTAAAATCCTTGACAACTCTGGAAGATCCAAAGTGGCTACGAAGGGTAACTGTCCATTCACCTGCGGGTACTGGTGGCTTTGGGGAGGAAGCCCCGTCGGCAAACTAGTAGGACCATAAGAAGTATGCATATAGTGTGAAGACCCAGGCAGATTCAGTGGTAGTTGAAGAGAATAATAGCTCATAGGATTGTACCCTGGAACAGGGATTTGAGTTTGAGCATTCGCCCCCCAAATGGGATTGAATGTACTCGGATATGGTTGGCCCATACTAGGGGGTATTACGGACGCAGCTAGAAACTGTTGTCCCCCAGTCGATTGAGGAGGATGTTGTATCAACTGATTCCAATAATGGGCCAAGGACAAAGGTATGTTTTGCGGATAAGGTGGGGTCGGTCCTCCCATCGAAGGTGGTGTTCCAATTGGGGGTTGTGTTCCAATTGGGATTTGCATTCCAATAGGAATTTTCCTGCTGAGAGGGGGTTGAGTCATGCCACTTTGGTGAAATTGTCCACCGATGGGAATCTGGTAAGTTGGAGTGAATGACGGAATAGTGCCACTAGGATTAAGACTTCCAATAAAAGACAAGGAAGGTCCTCCAAAAGGAAATTGAGGGAGTGTCAGAATAAAACCAAGAAGAGAGTGCCCAGAAGAAGAAGGGCCACCAAGAGAGCCGGATGGGGTTTGCGTAGGAGTGGGAAAGGAAGCATTCAACGCACGGTATCCGGGTGGTAGTGTTGAAATGACATTAGGCATTCGCAGTGTGCTGATGGGAGCGAGACTAACCACAATAAACTCGGTTGGAACACTCGTAGTATCTGTGTGATGGGTCATTTCAATAGGGACGGTAAAGTGATAGGAAGTAGTAAACGGTACTGTCTCTGGACTAGAGATTTTAGAAATCATAGGTGGGTTGATTTCATAAATCACAGGTGAGCCTGGACCAAAAAGGTCTCGTCGAAAAATGCCCGTAGACCAAAAAAGATCTTGGCCTTCAATGCCTGGAAAGGGTCCAACTGGCGATCCAGAATATGTAACAACTAAGTCTCTAAAAGAATTCAGTCGTATAAAAGTTCGCTCAGAATCAGGGTGAAGTCGAAAGTCCTCTCGAGTATTTGTAATTCAAAAATGTTCTAGAGAGTTAGTTTGTTCCACTTGTGGCATGGTAACGACTGTGACTTCACTTTTCTGAGGAGAGCCCTCAGGTGTACTTGTAGGCAAGCGTTGAGAACCTTCCAGATGCTCTGGAGATAAACCCTGCATTCTATGTGAATGACATGGAGGAGCTATTGTAAATGAGTGACAAACTTCACGAATAAAATCGTATGGTCAACTTTGGTAAACAAACAACACGCGCTAGTAAATAAAATCTAGGAAGCAACACCAAGCAAACAAGACCTTCTAATTCCGAAGTCACTAGTTGGTGATGAAATTCAATGTCGCAACGATGAGATGAGAAGGGGCTGGGCTAGGGTGGAAAAGGTACGTTGACGACCTACTTAATGGACTTACACCCTAGTGCAAGCTCCCACACATAATCGTGGGTATACCCTCCAAGGAGCCCGAGTAACTTTGGTCAATGTCAATTCCAAGTACCGTGAAGACTTTCCCCTTCATAGTCACCTTGTGTAAGAACCTAGAAATATAGGCGACTAAGGTTACCACCAACAACAATAAAGCTTGGGGGGACAGTCGACAGTCCAATCCACACGCAAGGGCAGGGTATCTAGCCCGAAATCAACTCAAAAGGCTTCTATTCATCATTGTGGGTATACCTCCAAGTGATCCCTGTAATACGTGCAAACTCCACACTGATATCAACAAAGCAGGGTGAGTAACTCTGTCAATATCAATGCGACCTCGTGTTTGACCCTTGTGTGAGAAGGGCTTCCCAGGACAAGATGTTGCAAATGGAATTTAACACTCCTTAACACAAGATGCTATTGTGTGTTTTTTGCTTTGGAGAGTGTATCTCTCTTCCTATTCCAAAGCACTAGTCTAGCTGAATGTTGGTGTAATAGAGCCCTAGAAAAGAGTTACTAGGTAAATTTTACAATTGCGCAGTGTTATTAAGAGTTATTGTTACTCAAAGGAAACGGAGATGAAACTTATGTTGTATAAGACTCTGACCCAATGATGCATGGATGAGAATGAAATATATCAATTTTCGCTCAATGAATCCTATGTATGGGAGGGAAAGAGAAGTTTTCTGGATCAAACTTTGAACTACACGACACAATTTCCTTTAAAATGCAATTGCAACAAATCACGCAAAAATAACAATTCTCTTATTGTTTCTTTTTCAATAATTTCAACAATTGATTTTCAATGTTTTCGAAAACGACAATGCTTTTGAAAGAAAAACGTTTGTTCACTTTTCAAAAAGGACCTACACCATGAGGGTGAGAGTTCAGAAAATCAAAAACCAATGAACAAGCAATAGATAAAAAACCGAAACCACTCTTTCAATGGAAACAAAAATAACAAGCAAACCAAACTAGTCTTTTCAATTGCATAAGAAAAGTGATCTTTCAAAGAATAAGCAAATGATAAAGACAAAGAAGCTCAAATTTCAACCAATCATCGTTCATTAACCAAACAAGCACACTCAGATTCTGAAATCAGAGAGTATAGCTTTGCCAAGAAAATTCAAGAAATGAAAGTCAAGATAAAAGTGACAGGAAGAGCCTTTGAAATCCTAAGACTGTTCGTGCACCAAAATGAAGACAAGAAAAACATCAATCAATGGTCCAAGAAATTCTTGTAGGCACCTAAACTGATTTGGGCAGTTAAATATGCAAAAACTCAAATCCAAAAATTTGAAAAAGAGGGTTCGCAGGCTGAGGGTATTACACAGTGCGAGAATAGGTGATTCTCGCAGGTGGGCTTTGAGCAGAGTGCAAGAACCTCGCACTAAACCTAAAAGAAGGGTGTGAACTTAGTATATTCTCGCAGGCCACTATGGAGTGCAGTGCGAGAATGTCTGAAACTAGTCAAATTCTTGGAAAAAGACACAAAATTTGAAGAGGCCTCTGGACCCAGAGGGTCTATCAGGGTATCCTGAAGACTCAAAGATTGATATAAATGGAGAAAGGTAAGGCAAGAACAAATGGCCAAGGAAAAATACCAAAAACCACAAAGAAAATGGGTTATCTCCCCAGTGGATTCACCAATTTTGTTATGGGACTAATCGGTAGGTGCGGACACTAACAGATCTCTCTAGATCCACCTAGATCTCGAACAAAACAGGATAGGACATGACTCTTTCCCTAAGTTTTGACCATTGAATTAACTAATAGGAAGGAACAAGTAACATACCTTTGTATCACTTCCTAGGGTCTCTGTTGCTCCCGCTTCGCTCCAGTGCTCTCGTGAGGTCAAGACCAAGAAAACACAAACCAACCAAAGTGAAGATAGAAAAATATATTCAACTGTCAACTTATATGTATGATCAAGGAATTACACAATAAAGTGAGAATAGCTTTATGGGAAAGGGACATGCCACTGTATCATATTAATTGAAAGTAGAAGATTACAACCTGATCGCCTTGATGTTGCAAGCTTCCTTTCGATGGCTCTTGGCTCCAAC
>JASDQU010711077.1:0-23316 GCA_032191745.1 Picea mariana
AAACCTATGGCACAAAAAAAAAACCAAAATAAACACACCATAATGCAAAGGTTAAATAATTATTAATAAGAGATAGATGAATTAGAAATTTAGAATGATTGAATCTTCCATTCAAAAACAATAAGAAGAGGTACATTGCACAATGCAAACCCTAGCCTAACTCTAAAAATAAAAAAAAGAAAGTTCAAATCTTCAAAAAAAATGTTTTGATCATACCTGGAAATCTTGATCTCTTCGCTGGCGCTAATGGAAGCAAAATCCTTGGCTTTCTCCTCCTTGGATAGATGCACAATGGTTTTCCTCACACCTCTCTTGCTCTCTCACACTTCACAAGTGAAATAGAAAACAAAAAAAGCTACCCGCGGGCTTTAAAACCCCTCACGCATTTTAGTTTTGGCAAAAAATTTGAGCAGGCCGACACTTTCCATCGACTCGTGGGTTAATGGGAAAGTGTCGCGGGTTAATGATAGTGTCGCGACACATTGAAAGTGTCGGAAATGTCGCGACATTTTAAAACGAAAATTTCGGCAGGCTTAAAATTTCGGGAAATGTCGCGACATAACCGTTATATCGCCGACATATTCAACAGTGATTTATAATACAAAGTATAAATATATATAATAAATAAGTAGTTATTTATTATCCAAGGGACACATCCTTTCATGGATGGTCACCATATGTTTTCTATATATGGAACACTCATCATTGTAATAACACGTCAATTATATCTCATCTCATATAGAAAAATTCAACATGGTATCAGAGCAGGATTGGGCTCGACTCCCTCACAGGAGGGCCCATGAGTGCGTTTGTCCATCAGTTTTGTAGAGGCGGAATTGTAGTAGAAGCAGGTTGTTTGGTAGGTTTGTGAGAGCCCAATGAGAAGAAAAGAAGTCGCTGGAAGTATATGCCTGTAGAGCCGATGATGGAGGTGAACTCGAGCGCGAGCTGGTCGAGGAAGGTGACTTCATAGACGGGCCTCGAATCCATGAAGAGCACGGATTGCAATGAATTAATGTCGTTGAATGAGGCTCGAATGAGGTGCATCTAGACCCTGGGTTCCGATTCTCATCCCATGGTGGCTGATGCCTCGGAGAATCTCCAACGATTGCTTATATATTTTCGCGGCAAACCCATGGGCACCATTGTTCTGTCGGATCCCAAACGAGTCGTCCCATGAGATAGGCCATGAGGGCCGTGGTGGCGATGGATGAGTAGGCCGTGGAGGTGATAGACGAGTAGGCCATGCAGGCGATGGGCGAGGGTAGGGCACCGAAGGCTCTTGTCTTCGTTGTGAACCTACAAGTGCCCGGGAAAGAGCAACATCATAGTGTGGTGTTCTACTACGTGGGCAGAGAAATCAATCTAATATTCGATCATACCTATTAATGGGCTGCCCTGTCATGGTGGTGGCCAGGTTCGATATCTGGTTGTTCATGCTCTTCCCCGGGAGCACGTAGCTTTGGTTGTGTGGGAAAGAGAAATGTTGGGACGAGGAGGGGCCTCTATGAGAGATCGTCAATGCCTTCAGCACGTGGCAGGCAGTCAAACTATTCGTTATTTTGCAATCCTAGGACTATGACCAGTGGGCGAGTAGCTCGCCTTGGGTCAATGATCTGAGCAGTAGGAAAGGTGGCCCGAGCTCGGGCTAGGTGGGCGTCAACTGTCGGGGAGAATGTAGGGGGGAATGTAGACTTCATCCTGATGTGCCTCAGATGGTCAGATGAAGGAACCAAAACATCCGTTTCACGAGGAAACCTCAATATGTCTTGTGAGACATTGGTTCCATGAGGGAACCTCGATATGTCTTGTGAGACATTGATTCCATGAGGGAACCTTGATATGTCTTAGACATTGGTTTCATGAGGGAACCTCAATATGTCAAGTATGGTCCAAGATGACTTAGCATGATCGACATTTACCTATGTTTCTGTGGGCAGAGGCATCCATGACTGCAATGTATGTTTAGAACAAAAGTCCTCATAAGAATTTGAGGAACATGACTCCTGAGGAGGCCTTCACCGGAGTGAAGCCTAAGGTTGGACACTTTAGGATATTTGGTTGTCCAGTATACATTCATGTACCCAAGGAGAAAAGGACCAAGCTAGACCCTTCAGGTAGAAAGGGTACATTTGTGGGGTATAGTGAGTCTTCGAAGGCATACCCGATCTACATCCCTGGTCAAAGTCAGATTGAGGTGAGCAGAGATGTTACCTTTGAGGAGGAGGTAGCCTTCAGGAGATCTAGAGGATCTCACATGGAGATTGATAGTGAGTGACAGGAAGAGATGGTGCCTTCTCCCCCTCACCCTCCAGCAATTCAGAGGGAGACAATTGAGCCTATTGATCCAATTGATCTCGTTGATCCTGTAGCTCCAGTTGATGTTCCCAAAGATATTGCAGTAGGTCGGAAGAGACCTGCATGGGCTCGTCAAACTTTGCAGGAGGCAGAAGGACATGCAGCTCCTCGTGGCATCTTCCGAGAGAGCAAGAGACCTCATAGATATTCGTGCTATGCCGCAGCTATGAGCCACATCATTGATTCTGAGCCTTCCTGTTATGAGGAGGCATCTAGTCAATCGATATGGAGGGATGCCATGATGAAGGAGTATCAGTCCATCATGAAGAATGATGTGTGGGATATTTTTTCGAGACCTTAAGGGAAGTCTGTAGTGACTTCCAAGTGGATCTATAAGATCAAAAAACAGAGTTGATAGGAGCACCGAGAAGCACAAAGCGATATTTGTTGCTAGAGGATTCTTTGAGGTGGAGGGAATAGATTATGAGGAGATATTTGCTCTTGTTGCTCGATACACTTCTATTCAGACGATTATTGCCCTTTCAACATCCATGGGTTGGAGACTACATCAGATGGATGTGAAGACAATCTTACTCAATGGAGAGATTGAGGAAGAAGTATATATCGAGCAACTAGATGGTTTCGTGATACATGAGAAAGAGTCTCATGTGTGTAGGTTGAAGAAGGCCCTGTAAGGATTCAATCAGGCACCTCGAGCTTAGTATATGAGGATTGATGGACACCTGATGAGTTTGGGATTCAACGAAAGTGTTGTTGATCCCAACCTGTACTACAAGACTGCTAATGGTCAGTCCCTGATTTTGGTCCTCTACGTTGATGATTTATTCCTCACCGGTACAGAGAGCCTTATTGTTGAATGCAAGTATGCGTTGGCCTCTGTGTTTGAGATGAAGGACCTTGGTATGATGCACTACTTTTTGGGACTAGAGGTGTGGTAGAGAACTGATGAGATCTTCCTGAGTTAGGGGAAGCACACAGTTGAGATATTGAAGAAGTTTGGGATTCTGAATTGTATGCCCATGGCTACACCAATGGTGGCGAATCTGAAGAAACTAAGTGTGTCTTCTTTTGATTCTGACGAGATTGCGACCCTGTACAGATAGCTGATTGGATCATTGATGTATTTGGTTAACACCATACCAGATATTTGCTATGCAGTGAGTGCACTTAGCCAGTTTATGAGTCAGACGAGACAGACACACTGGATTGCTGCGAAGCATGTGTTGAGATACCCGTGAGGCACAATTGGACATGGTTTGAGATATACTTCTAGTATTGACATGAGATTGCAGGGATATACTAACTCTAATTGGGCAGGGAGCACAGTGGACAGGAAGAGCACCTCTGGGTGTTGCTTCACTTTGGGATCTGCCATGGTTTCCTGGTGTAGCAGGAAATAAACTTATGTGGCTTTGAGCACTGTAGAAGCAGAGTACATTGCATTGAGTGTGGCATTCCGTGAAGCAGTGTGGCTTCACAAGCTCCTTGCAGATTTATTTGGACATGTGTTGGATTCCACCGTTATTCATTGTGATAACCAGAGCTGTGTGAAGCTCTCAGAGAATCCAATGTTTCATGACAAATCAAAACACATTGAGATCAAGTACCATTACATCCGATATATGGTGCAGAGGAAGGCAATACTGGTGCAACACCTTCCTACAAATGAGTAGGTTGCGGATGTTCTTACCAAACCCCTTACCAGGACGAAGTTCAAGTACTTCTGTGACAGACTTGGCGTGGCAGAGAATGCCTCCATCGCTGAGAAGGAGTGTAAATGTTTGCAGCTTTCTAAGACATTCTCCAGGTCGTACTCCTCTATGACTGAGTTGAGTTGATCTGTGAGGACACTTATTCGAGAGGGATAAGTGGGTTTGGGCTTATAGCCCAACGTCCCTTGTGGAGAGCACATGAAGACACATCTCTTGTGGAGAGCACATGAGGACACGTCAAGGGAGTTGACCTTGACGTTATATTCTCTAGATCGTACTCCTCTGTGACTGAGTCGAGTTGATCCGTGAGTACACTTATTCAAGGGGATAAGTGGGTTTGGGCTTATGGCCCAACGTCCCTTGTGGAGAGCACATGAGGACACATCAAGGGAGTTGACCTTGACGTTGCACACTATGGGGAGTTGACCCTAGTGTTTCTAGAGGGAGTAGCCTCTAGAAGTCCACATGGGAGTGCCATGTATGACAAACCTTTTGCTACTACGGTGGTTGTGTACCACTCGCGGAGACTGTGTGTCTCTGGACAGTAGTTGTGTGTTACTATAGTGGTTGTGTACCACTGGCAGTGACTGTGTGTCTCTGGACAATAGTTGTGTGCTACTACAATGGTTGTGTACCATTAGTAGTGACTGTGTATCACTGGACAATAGCTATGTGCTACTAACAGTGGTTGTGTACCACTGGACAGTAGCTATGTGCTACTAGCAGTGGTTGTGTACCACTGGACAATAGTTGTGTACTACTATGGATTAACACAGTTGTGTTCTATTGGATGGCATTGTAGTAGCTGTATGCTACTAGTTGATTGTCATGGAGACTACTAGATCACTTGGAGCAGCTGTGTGCTGCTTGATCGCAGAGACTGTGACGAATGATTCGAGCTATCGATGGCATGGTAGTAGCTGTGTGCTACTAGTTGATTACAGAATAGTCGATGTTCTACTAGATGAAGACATCATGGAAAGATGCCTCCCTAACTAAGAGGGAGTGTTGCTGTTTCAACATCGGGAAGATATTCTCCTAGGATTGGTCATGGTGATTTGACCAGTGGTGAATGACCTAAGAGTAGTCTTCAAAGAACAAAAGACTCGATGTGCTAGTGTTCCTCTAGTGTGTGGAAACATAGGGAAGACTTTCAACCACATGGGTGTACTTGTAGTGAATGTCCCGAGTAAGCATCGGGCGAACCTTCTCCTAGATTGGGTTGCAGACTAAGGGAGATAGGATACATATATTACAAAGGTGTACTTGTGGTAAATGGGCCTAGGCGTAGTCCTTCCTTGATCATGACAAGGAATAATATAGACTCGAAGTGATTGAGGTGCTTTCCATGTGTCAGTTAGCATCGGGCTGACATTCACTCATAAGGGTGTACCTGTGGTGAATGACCCTGGTGTGGTCTTTGTCCTAGTCATGGTGATTTGACAAGGAATGTTAAAGACTCAAGATGCTAGATGCTATCACATGCGGACCCAGAGTGAAAATGATCTCAGAGAGAGTCAATTGGCTCAGAGGGAGAGCCACAAAAGGAGTTTCCCCTCGGTTCAGGTGGGAGAGAGACATCCCCCAAGACTGATAGACAAATGCCATGAGTCTAGGATGAAGTTTGTATACTTCAGAGACAAGCTTTGGCATGATGAAGAATGTCTCCCTCTTTGAGAGGGAGTGTTGATGTTTGGACAACATCGGGAAGGCATTCTTGCAGATATTATAAGTATAAATATATATATAATAAATAAGTAGTTATTTATTATCCAAGGGACGCATCCTTTCATGGATGGTCACCATATGTTCTCTATATATGGAACACTCATCATTGTAATAACACATCAATCATATCTCATCTCATATAGAAAAATTCAACAAATTGTCCTGGCTAGGGTTAGAACCCTAAAGCCCTAAAGTGATAGCACTTTAGGATTTTAGCTCTAGACTTTTGATTGTTGACCTAGTTGAAGCTTCAAGAAGGGAGGAACAATTTCTAGGGCCCAAATGTGCTCGCACCCTAGAAGTTCTTCTTCTCAAGATCTAAGACCTAAGGCCTAAATGTGCTTGCACCTTAGGGTTTAGATCCTACCTCTTGGTTTCAAGTAGGCCAACCTTTAAGCTTAGTTGCATTTGAAAGACTCCATAACCCACCCTTAAAGGCACTAGTCTTAAAGCATTCTCACAGTGAATTGATTGATGAACTCACTCTCTCAAAACTCTCAAGCTTTCTACTAACTACACTAAAACTAACTTTCTAAATAATTTGTCGCTGTTAATAAAGGTTTGCTACAGCCATCTGAAATCATTTTAATTTGCTGCTTGCACTCATATAAAGGTGGCTTAAGCCTTAACTCACTCAAAAATTTCCTTTAACAATTGAATAATGTTCTATTGGATGTATGCTTAAATTTCATGGTCAATTGTGGTATTTCTGAGCAGTATTTATTGCTGCTGTTACAAATTGCTTGTTGCTGTTATAAGACTGTTTTACTGCTGCAATTTGCAACAGCCATAGCAATCTAACTTGTCTAGTGTCTAGAAAAGGTATTTATTGCATACTTTGACTTGGACATTGTTACATATATGATGTAAACTGTTCTTGTTCTAGGAAGGTATCAAATTATTTTCAAACCTCTTCTTTCCCTCGAACTAGACCAATCATCCGATGATCAAGATAGGGGGTGGTAGGCTTGGCTGCTAAACTTGCTATTTGATCCCTTGAGGTCACCAGGGAAGCCTCCCTTGTGGTGGACCTCTTCCATCACTAAAATGAGGGAAGTCCCTACTTAGGTGACAGTGGTAGGTTCTTCCATAGTTACGCAAGATTTGGGGATCTTGTGCCAATCAAAATATAAATCCTCATTGCACCAAGTGTTGCACATACATATAAAATAAATGTCACTTTTTGCTAGTCATCTTGCTTCAACATAAAACTATTATTTTATAAGCCCTTGTTGTTAGCCTACTTGCACTATATGATTTTTGACTCTCATTTCCTTATGAATGAATGTTGAGAAACTACATACCTAGTTTGTTCAAGACTTTATAGATAGTTTATGAATGTTATTTTACTTGGTCATTCAACTGACTCCACCTTATAGATTTTCATTGTGTCATGTTGCTGCACCAACTGTTTGGGATAAAGGGAAGTAAAATAATATGAAAGTTGAGAATAAATTGTTGGCATTTAACGGACATCATGACTTGAAATACACATATTGACCAACATCTTGAAGAATAGTTGTTGAAGAAAACTAAATGATATCTGTTAACAAAGTAAAGGTATACAAAAAATCTGTGAACCCTTCAACATTGTGGCCTTTTCTTCACAACTCTAACATGCAGGGTGGTTGCAATAGGGTAATTGCTTTTCTATTTGTGTGTGTATAATGTTTTCTCAAAGAAATGCCAAATGACTAGTAGTTGTAGAAAAATCAACATACACACATCAAAAGAGAGGATTAAGGGACTCACTGACGTTGGGTAGGTTTTTTCGTAGTTTCTTACACATTTATTTTGATTATAAGCTCCTGGATAATCACATACAACTTTACAACTAGTCTTGTGGTGCAAGGTAGGATGGCCTACACCTCCCTAAACTCTACTTATTAACCCAAACATGACACTTTCACATACTCCCCAAGTTCAGTGCTACAGGATTGTCACTTTTTGGGGCATCAAAAAGTGTCTACAGATTGACGAAGAAACAAATTCATGTCTTAGAAAGGATAATGGATGGTAAAATCAATATAAACAAGTAGGGTGAGTCTTGGAATCCAATCAAGTACATTGTTAAAATTATTTCCCCGATGACCTTGGCCCTTGCTCCAATAAAAAATAACTTTGATGGCAATGAGAACAATGGTTTGGCCCTGCTAAGATTGGTTATTGATGATGGTAAACACCTTCCCTCTTGTTACACCTCATATTGTATGAGGTTCCACTTTGTGATTTTAATCACATTGATGAGATTTGATGCTAGTTCCTTGGAGGTCTTTGGTTTGGGGGAGTCTCACTTCTACTTGGTTGGATGATTGTACTTGCTGCTTGGTGGTCTTCTCACATGTGCTTGCCTTGTTGATCATCCATTGGTTGCACTTAGGGATGGTTGTGGAACATACTATCTCATTATGGTGTGGTTTGGTATATATGCTTATCTTGGATATGGATGATGGTTCTAGCCTCCCAAGGGGTTAGATAATGGTGTAAGGAGGTGGATGTTTCATGATGTTGTTGATATTTCCTAGTGACTTGGTGTGTTGATGTATGATGTTAGTGTCAGTAGGATGGGGTGTTCTCATGGTCCTCATGTGTTGGATGTGTGATGGAGGACACACTTGATGATTGGATGGGTTAGCACTTTGTTATGCCCCCTTTTCTTATGATGTTTCTATGGTGGAATGATTCATGTTGCCTTTGTGGGATTTTTCTTGGTGATATAACTTAATGATGTAACATTTGCTAAACATCACCCAGGGGTAAATGTGTTTAGTGATGTGAGTACCCTCATTGATATGTTATTTCTTACGCTTGAGTTGGAGGGGGGGGAGGGTACTACATATGATTTGATGGTGGTCTAAACTTTATTGCTCTTTAATTTTCTGATTTTGTTGGTAATTGAGACCCTAATTTAGCTCATTGTTTAAACTTTAGCCCTCTTTATTCATTGAATTATTGCATGTCAAAGGAGTATTTGTTTGCTGCTGTAATTTATATTTTTTTTCACCGTTTTATAACAGCTCTAGACTTTTTCTTCATTTTAGGTGTTTGGGGATCCTCTTGAGCCTATACTTGACTTGGAAAACCTCTTAAATTGACCTAGATTCTCATTACTTCAAATCTGGAAATTGTCTTGTCTCACCACCTCATTAATACTTTTTCTATCCTATTTCATTGGTGGTAGTTTGAATAGTCAGCCCAGGGGGCCCTAAACTTGATTGTGTCTCTCCTAGGGATTCTTGGAGGCTAGTGGGGAAGCCTCTCTTGTGTTGGATACTATTCCTTCACCAAAGAGAGGGAATTTGTTGCCTAGGTGACAGTGGTAACATCTTCCATGTTCCACTAGCCTTAGTGCCTTGTGAAGCCTTGCACTTGGTGCTAGATTGTGTGGTAACAAGTCAACTGGAAGCCTCATACTGGTCTCTATGCATGTGAACTGATCTCTGTCCATGGTGGTGCTTGATCTAGAGGCTATCCAAGTCTCTGGTTCCCATCCTATGTAACTGTACCACTTTTAAGATCGCATCTAGATATATCTTCTACCAGGTATTGATTAGGTGATAACAGTTGCTCCAACATGGGGACAGTATCGCCCAAGGAGATGCTGAGAACTGTAGAATCTGATGAATTAACCTGCACATCTTGTTCTTGGAACAAGACCATCACTGAAGTTGGATTACATATGCCTTTATACTCAAATTCAACCTTGTGACTATAAGAAACCAGATTCTAATTTTTGGATATATCTTTTATACGCCACAACAAGATTTCTTACTCAAGAATTCTAACTCTGATTATGAAAACTGCATCAAGATGACACTTATTATGATTCAAACACTCATTGATTTGAACCCCCAAAAACAAACATTAGACTAACTTATCTAAACTATTGTGCAATCTAAAACCAATCCAAAACTGATTGAGCTTATTAGACTCCTACTTTTCCTACCTAACTTGACAAAAGACATGACCAATCAGTATAATCAAATAGCCAGTGTAACCAGTCATGCAGTGGGTCAGCCCTATTAAATTTCTTCCAATGCTCAACTATCAGATAGGACAAAAATGCTGCTGGATGCAACTTAGAATAACATGGTCGTTCAGACATTGCCCCAACGATAAAGAAGTAAAAGAGCCAAAACTGTACGGAGTTAACTTTATAGAAAACACCTTCCATCTACAGCTGAATAGGATCAACATAATACTCTATATCCACGTAATGATCAGAATGAGGATCATCAATAGAAATTAACATAGGAGGTGAAACCATTACCAAATCAACAAGTTTATCTTGTTGCTTGGAAATGACAGCTGCTGTAATCACATTCTCACTACTGATATATTCATCCTCTGCTCTAAATAAATGCTGTTCTCCAACATATACTGAGATTTCCATAAGAATCTTCTCTGGGACACAAACTGAGACATGATTACCTTTATGTTGCCCTTTGTGAATCAATGTCATACGAAGGTTGTGATCAACTTGCAAATAGGGGAATATGGTATTTCTTTCTCCTCTTTGCACAAGGGATATCATTTTCACTGCTGATTTTTTCTATCACACTCATCCTTGAAAAGATTCTTTAGGAAAATTAGGGGATCAGGCACTAAGCTTTGCTCCTCATCATTAACAACTTCACTTGATTCTTGTTCCAATTCAAGAAAATGGGGAAAGTGTTGATGATTACAGCTGCGTGAGACATCCTCCAGGACACAGACCTGAGAGAGAGCCCATGAGATGGGTGTGTGGTTCCTATCTGAGATAGAATTGGAACGTAGTGATGGCCTCCTCCTTACAGAGAGTTGAGAAGAACTGCAGATGATTCTCCTTTGTAACGTAGTGAGAAAGAAGATCTGCTGAGTTAAACGTTCCTGTGGTTGAGCACAAGGTGAACGTGTGAATTCCCATGAGCTGGGTGCATCATTCTGAGACAGAGATAAAAACGATGTATTAACCTCCTCTGAGTAGAGAGTTGAGATGATGAACTCCAGATGACTCTCCTGTGTAATGCAGTGGGAAAGAAGATCTGCTGAGTTGGACATGCCTGTGGATGAGCACAGGTGAACGGGATCCTAGTGGCTGAGCACTAGTGAGTGTGGTTCTCCTGTGAGACGCAGTGAGATAGAGATATGGACATCCCTATGGATTTGCCCCTAGTGGCTGAGCACTAGTGGGTGTATGAGATCCCTTGCTATATTGTTCAAGAGTCAGACTTACCTGTAACCCTAATTGTAATGTAAAGGGTATAGGTCAGCCCCACCTTAATGTAATAGATAATTAATGTAAAAGATAATTAATCTGGTAATTATTAATTATATTGCGAGTTAGTGAGTTCGGCCCTATTGTGCCAATAGACACTTTTGTTGACAGGTTCAGTCTAATATAAGTAAAGGTAAATTCCCCATTGAGGAATCATATCTGAAGTGTGAGTTTGGAAATTTCAGCAAGTACATCTTCTTGGGAAAAGTGCGCACCTCTCTTGGGTGCTAGTCTTCTAGGGTTTGAGAGCACCCTTTTGTGTGCTAGGTTTTCTTGGTGGTGGAGGTCTTTCTCTTGAAGAATATAGCAAAGGATTGACTGGGTTTTCTTCCCGTGTTGAGAAGGGTTTCCCAGGATACTTCTTGTGTACTTGTGCAGGGCGTTTCTTCTTGTGATCTTGGTTGCTGCAACAAAATTGTTTATGGTTTAAGTAAAATGCTAAAATGGAATAAACTTCATGCTTAAACCTTGCCTATTGAAAAATCAACAGAAAGAAAGACAACACATCTTTGCTAGAATCTAAATCTTTATTACATACCAAAATTCTGCAACATCAGTGAGTATTGCAGGCTCTGGATTTTCCTCTGGATGTTGCTCTTGTCTAAAAATCTCCTGATATTTTCATTCTTCTCTTTGTCATGGAAGAAGGTGTCTGCAATTGCTGAATTCTCACTACTACATTCAGAATTGGAAAGATGGTCTAGAGATACCAACAACTTGCATTCACACACTTTGATTGCCTTCCTCTTGATAAATCTCTTCAAACCTATATGTGATTTTCTCACCCCATTCATCTCTGAAAGCTTGTCTGAACGCATGCCATGTAGCAAATACACCTGCAAGTAAACTCTTATACCATCTCCTAGGATCACCTTCTAGTGTTTGTAGAAACAATTTCATTGAAACGTCTTCATAAATAACATCAATGTCACCAAAAAACTTATAATAAGCAACAGGATGCTCCTCAACTGAAATATCATTACGACCCTAAAATTTTGGAAGAAACTTATGGTATCGGTTTTCAGTAGGGAGTGGATCAGGCTTCCTAGGTATTGCAGTACAATCAAGTGGGGCATCCCTATTTGCCAACCAACTTGGTTGTGCGATTGGTCCAAGGGATCTGATCCCCTGAGAAGGAATCACCATGTTCGAAGTATGATCTTAAAAAAAAACTAGTTTAGCTAACTATTAATCACAGGGAACTGGTCTTCATTCCTTGGTAATGGCGCCAAACTATCACCCAAAGTTGTCCTTTGAAGAAGTTGGCACAATCTTCTTCAAGGGCTCTGAGCAGACAGTTTAGGAACAGTGTACCTGTCACCAACAATGCTCTTCTTACTTTAAAATCAGTGGTTGGGGATTCTAGGGGGGTATCCCTATGGATACTTGCTGATAAGATATCTTCAAATCTGCAGTGTTATATGTCAAATCAGCAAGTTGAATTCTCAGATCTACAATTAATATTGCAGATCTAAAAATCAGACTCTTTACATCTGCTAATAGATTTTCAAAATCAGTGACTGAATCTTCGTAAATGTAACAATTAAGTCTGATTTTTGTGTGATTGGCGCCTTGTCTATGTGGGCAAGTTAGAAGAACAAGGAAGAAGTAGAAATAACAGATTATTAGTAAGGCAATTGCAACAACAAATCTTACTGATAAAGTAATTTCAAAGCTGAATCTGTGAACATGTGAGATCGTTCAAACGAAAGAATCCACACACAATCAAGTATCATCTCCACACACAATCAAGTATCATCACTAACCAAAGGGAAATGATGACTTCTTTTCTTCAATAATATAGAGGTAGAATACATGGTCAGAAATTTGAATTATTCCAGATCATTACCATGCCTAGCCAAAGGACCTAAGGGGATTCAAGAATGATAGCTTAGAATTCTTATCCATGCAAGATTCCTGGAGATGCAATCTACAATAGAACTATACAAGAGATTTGACCTATGAGCACAACTTGAATATAGCCTAGAGATTTATATATGAAAAGAAGAAGAGTGAAGTGAATGGCTAAAAGATGGAAGAATGAAGATGCACTGATATGCTGATCTGCCAGCTTGTAGATAACTCACTGAGGATAAGACAAATTGTATTCAACTTGAATCCATGCATGCATGCGCTATCCCATCTTACTGATTAAGAAAAACCTGCATCACACACATTCCACATATATATATTCTTCCATGCATACGTTGGTTTGGCTCTTCTAGAAGGCTTATATTGTTCTCTATGCATGTGTACTGATCTCTGTCTCAATGAAAATGCTGGATCTGGTAGCTATCCAAGTCTATGGTTCCCATCCTCTATGACTGTAACACCTTTAAGATTGTGTCGAGAGATATTTTGTACTGGCTACTGATCAAGTGATAACATGGATGATCTTTCAGTCAAGACGAATCAAGCTCATGTAAGACCAGAATTTGTACTTAAATTAAGATAATTTTATTAATGTCCACAATTGACCAAAAGAGTATGTCAGTGGGACTAATGGGAATAGGAAGCACAAGTAGCTGTAAACCTTGTAGAAGTGCAAAAAGGCTACTCTAGTATGCTGGAATTAAAAATATAAGTTACAAAGTAAGACAATAAACTTTAAAGAGAAGAAATCCACTACATAGCATTGGCAAGAGATGTCAAAGAAGAGAATGGGGCATATGAAGCATCTTTTCCGCATCAATCACTGAGAAGGCCAATACACTTCCTGTTGATGTTGTCTAGGGAGTGCCCAGGGATCAGAGGGCCTAACTAAGTGATTGTGGAAGGAGCACGGAAACAACCAACTAAAAATTTCCTAATATCCAAGGCCGATGGAAAGAATCTAGTGATATGGGTATGTGTGTCTGAGGTATGTAGAGCAGCCTGTGTTGATAATGTGTACTCCATGTCTATGCAGAAAAATCTAAATCTCAGTCTTTGCATTCAAGTTTGCAAGATATGAAGGAATTTGTAGACAAATCTAAATCTTATAAACGAGATCCCTCGATGTGTTGAGCATAATGTTCCTTCGTGATTGCTCTCTTCATACATGGAGGGGTTACCCTCATTAAGTGCCCCTGTTCAAAATTGAGGATATAAACACTTTGGATGTATTGTATACCTTTGGTGATTGTCTGATGGGTGTCTTCTGTTGTATATTTTATTGGTATACATTCTGATTATTTGTCTTTGTTTGATTTGTTGATGTGATCACCTATGATTATATGTTGACTTGCTCTTGTTAATTGATATGATAAGATACATGCATATATTCATTTTGTGTCACTGCCCCAATGGTCTTCTAGGTTTATAACACTGAAATATATGTTGAACACTAAGTTGCAGGAAACGCCCTACCCCCTTGTTTCTCCCTCTAAAACGAGTCGAAACATCGAAACGGGTACGGTACGACCGAGAAATGCCGCCATTCGTACCGTATGACGTTTCTCAATTTGGAAACGTTGTACGGTACGACCGACGACGTTTCCCGGCCGTACCAACAGATACGGGCGACGTTTCGGCTGTTCTAAGGCGTCTTAGAGGCCAAAAAAGGGGGGGGTTGTGGGGCCCCCAAACACTCATTTTTAATTCTTTTTTGCCTTTTCTAAATTCTCCAATGAGAATAAAATTGATTTTCTCCCTTTTTTTCATTTCAAAAAGAAATTTCTGGAAACTAATACAAACCCTAAATCTCCTTCCTTTGCTATAAGAAACCACTTGGTTCCCTCATTCCTCACACTTTTATTAGTAAGATGAGCTTTCGACAACAACATGAAGGAGATTGTGTGTGGTTTTCGTGAGCAGATTTCTTTTCTATTATGTGAGCAGGTTTATTTTATGTTTGCTTAGCAGATTTCTTTGTTCTCTTGGTGAGCATTAGCAAATTTCTGTTTTGTTTGGTGAGCATATTTTCTTCTTGTTTTTGCAACAGTCATGGCTTCTCCAAGTGCTATTTCATCTGCCCCTAGAGCTATTGAAGTAAGCAAGCAACAAGAATACTATCCTCTTTGGAGGCATGTTACCAAGGTCAAGCCTATGGGTGTTGGTGGAGGTTCATGGGAATGGAGGTGCAATTTATGCAAGAAGGATAAGACCTTCAAGGGCTCTTACACAAGAGTCAAGGCTCACATTATTCATGAAGGGAAGGGTATTGAAGGTTGTCCACATACTCTTGATTTGCCGGTGAGGGATAAATTCCAGAAAGAGCATGATGATGCTCAAAAAATGAAGGATAATAGAGCTAATATTGCTATGCATGGCACTAGCAAGCATCCTCCTTCCTTAGGTGTTAGCAACGAGCCAAGGATTGTTCATGAAGCAAGGAAGAAGAGGGCGCTGGAGGTAGAAAACGAGATAACCAAAGGCCCTGGAGGACGAGGTACAGCTACAGACAACAGATTGATGGAGATGTTCAACAATCAAAAGAGAGAAGAAGCAGAGTCAAGAGTGGCAAGGGCCATATTTGCATGTGGCATCCCATTTAATGTGGTTGATCTCCCTATTGGAAGGATATGGTGAAGGCAATTAACGAGGCTCCTCAAGGTTTCAACGGGCCAAACTATGAAAAACTCAGAACAATGTTGCTCTAGAAAGAGAGGGCATTGATTCATGATATTCTCAAACTAGTTCGTAGCTCATGGATCAACACAGGGGTTTCCATTATCTCTGATGGATGGACTAATACAAAGCGGAGGCCCTTGGTCAATGTTATTGCATCATCACCAACAAGAGTGATATTCTTAAGAGCAGAAGATTGTTTTGGCGAGGTAAAAGATAGCAAGTTTATTGCTGATATTTTAATTTCTGCTATTGAACAAGTAGGGCCAGCAAATGTGGTGCAAGTTATCACAGATAATGCACTCGTTTGCAAAGCTGCAGGCTTGATTGTTGAGAGTAGATATCATCATATTTTTTGGACTCCTTGCAATGTCCATAATTTAAATCTGATTTTAGAGGAGATTGAGGAAAAAAATGAATGGATTAAGGAGGTCACAGGGCAAGCTAGGGAGATCATTAAATTCATCACCAACCACCACCAGTCTCAAACAATGTATTGAGAATACTCCAAATTGGAGTTTCTCAAAGTTGTTGAGACAAGATATGCCTCAAACTTCATCATGTTGTGCTACCTTGTTGAGGTCAAAAGTGCATTGATGAGTATGGTGGTGGGTGTGACTTGGGCTGAGTGGAGACAGGTAGATTCAGAGAGGGGAAGTATGGTGAAGAGGGTGTTGATTGATGAGGATTGGTGGAGCAAGGTAGAATTCTTACTTAAGTTTACATTACCTGCATTTGAGCTTCTCCGAGATGTAGACACAAACAAACCTTTCTTGGGAGAGATTTATGATGGCATGGATACCATGGTTGATAAAACCGTGGAAATTATTACACAGGAGGCTCCCACTCTGCTTTTTGTTGAGGTTGATTTTGCTAAGCATGTGAGGTCCATCATTGTTACTAGGTGGAATGGCTTTAACACTCCATTGCACACTTTGGCACATGCTCTAAATCCCAAATTTTATGATGAGGAGTTCATTGCTCAAAGCAATGGGAAGAGGAAGGCCCCACATAAGGACAAGGAGGTGGCCACAAGAGTGAAAAAAGCCTTCCAGAGGTTGTTTCCATCTTCTCAACAAACAGAGGTGAGGGAGGAATTTGTTTGTTTTGCTGCTGGATTAGAGGATTTTGCAGTCATCTCAGCTTTGGAGGAGAGAAGCACCATGAACCTGATTAAATGGTGGACTTGTCATGGGGCAAGTGGTGTATATTTGAAAATCCTTGCCACTCATATTCTATCACAAGTGGCAATCTCTTCATCAACAGAAAGAAATTGGAGCACCTATGGTTTCATTCATTCAGTGAAGCGCAATAGGTTGGGATCGCAGAAGGATGAGGATCTTGTATATGTGCATTCAAACCTCCGCCTTGTGTCTCGTAAGGGTGAAGAATATAGAAGTGGGCCTCATAAAGAGTGGGATGTGGATGCAGAAAACCCAGACTTAGAGCTCTCTCTTGCTGCTCTTGATATTGTTGATGTTGCAAGTGGAAGTGGAATTGCCTCTTCTTCCCATCGAGGCTCTAGTTCTGCTGAACATGCATCTTGTTCTATATTTGATGATGAGGATGATGATCAATATGATATGTAATTGCAGTTACCTTTAGCTCATGTTTTCTTTCATTTTCAGCACATACAGTCTCATTTATAAAGGTTGATTTTGGATGTAAAGCCTCATCTATAAAGGCTAATTTTGGATTTTGCTACTTGCATCATGTAATGAATGATATTGATCATCTATGGGAGTTAATATGGACATGGTTTTCCTTCTTAAATGTCATTTATGTGTATCATTATGTTTTTCTTGCAATATAATGTTTTATTTAAAAAAAAGCTATATATATATATATATATTTTTTATATATACGGCATTTCCATTTTTTGAGGGCATGTTTCGTACTGTCCTGGTTTCGGAAACTTAGAAACGTTTCCCCGTTTCATGCAACTTAGGTTGAACATAAAGGACCACACATGATTATCTCTCCTCCTAATTCAATCCAATATCAAGGTATCCTGCTCCAAATTTTCAACAATTGTTCAAATGGATGACCTTTCAGTGAAGACCAATTGAACTTAGGGAAGACTGGGCAGTAGCTCTGTTGATAGGAATTGGAAGTGCAATGAGTATGATATGAATGTCCTAGAGATCATTTAAGAATTTGTAGAGAAATCTAAATCTCAGTCTTGGCATTTGAGCTTGCAAGGTTTTTTTCAACTCTCTGGACTGATTCTTCTGCTCTGGAATTTTGTCCATAATGATTTGGATATCTTCTCAAAAGCTTTTATAACTAGCTTTCTATGGAGATTTTAAAAGGATACTGCAGTTCATATAATGACAGAGGAAACCTGCTGATTCTTTTTGGCACTGGATGATGAATTTGATAGAATGAGGAAGGATGCGTTTAACATCTATGCATTCAGTTTGAAAGAATAAGGAAACAGGTTATGCTATTTTGTTTGACCAACTGTATCGGTTTAACAGTTTTCTTGATGGAATTGTTTTCTTTGATGTCGGTGCAGGTATGCACGGCCTGGGAAAAGGGACATACAAATTAACTTGGCAATCTCAACATTATTAGTAAGCTGTCTGAGGCACCTCCCATTTCATGGGTTTATTAATCTAAGACAAGAATCTTAAAATTATGATTATTGAGTCTAAGACATCAAAGCTTTAAGTTAATCTTGAGGGCCAGTTTGATTGTTACTATCTTGTATTGGAGTTGACTGTTTTCCTTACTCAATGTTGAAAATCTTGAATCTATGATCAGCATGAAATGAAATGATGAGAAGATAAAGAAATAAATTATGGAATTTTTGAGATATTTTAATCTCCTAGAGGCATGATTCTTATTCATGCGATTACTCAGATCCATCTCTGTGAAATTTAATGATAAGTAGCCTCAGAATTACTGTTTCAGATAGCTGTTTAATCTGTGGAATCATAATACTGGCCATTAGATAGTTTTCACAATTTGAAGGGTAGTAGTGATTGGCAGAAGGTTTTTTCTCTCTCCATTGGCACATATATAATGTGCATGTAAAATATACATCTTCAAGTTCCATTTACACATCCATTGATTTGTTTGTCACTTTTAGAATGATGGATTATATTTGGGAGCTGGAATTAATCTGTGCATCATTGCCGCTAAGATTTTAAAAGGAATGAAAAAGGAATTGGAGGAGAGGACACATTTCTTCAGTTACATGGAAGCGCAAAAGGAAAAGATTTTTTTTTATAGGCATACTTTAATTTTATTTTTTTATAGTTTAGGTTTTGGAAATGTGTCTTAAGATATACAGTTGTTATAATAATATAATCCTTGTTAGAAAATAATTTACAAACATTTGTAAGTGCAGGTTTAAGTAATCAGAGGTGTTCTGCTTAAAGATTATTCAGCTCCAAAGCTTACAATCACTTATTGCTTTTCTTAACCAAAGTTAACAATGCCACTTATTGGCATTTCTTATAATTTCTTTTCAAATCTTTTTAAGTACAGCCATGCTTGTAAGAGAGTCTCAGCTCAGTTACAGAAGATGTAAGCTCTGTTTTTGGCACTATTCATAAGAACTTCTGGAATATTGGATAAATAGATAAATAAAATACCCATTTGGGTTGAAATCACCCACTATTGGAAGGATTCCCACCTTCCACACTTGAAACATGAAAGACATGAAGACAAGCAACTTCACATCATGGAGCAAGATTCAATCAAGCACTAAGGTTGTGTGATCATTAATTCTGGTATTGTCTCTGCAGTGAGCAATTCAGACTTGTAAGGAATGTTATATATCCAACTAAACCTCCCTTGGAGGCCCTCCTATAGTCATTACCACACGAACAAATGAAATTCCCATCCACACAACGAGATTGCCTCTACATGACTCCACCCTGCACCATACAACAATGGGAATAAGGTGTGCATCGTCTGGGGGATTCATCCCTTGTGTCTTATATATGTTGGGGATGGGGAAAGGATGTCCCCAGACATCCCTGTTTGATAGGGATGGCTTAGGAATGCTCCTTGCAAACTAGGACAAATGGGTGTCCACTGATTCCCATCGAGGATGACAGGCTATCTTTTAAGGATGCTTCTCCCTCCCTTAAAAGAAAGAAAAAACATATTTAACCTTTTCCCCCTATGTAACCCAAGTAGGTCCCAGTAATCTACTAATACTAACCCTTTCCTCCCAGATTCCACAATGCACTATCTCATTTGCATGTGAAGTCTATTGGAGTATTGACATGGAGGAAAAAATATCAGACTAGATTATGAGCTAGTGATCAGATTTTGCCTTAAATTGCTTATAAATCCTCTAAGTTTTTATGTGATCAGTGCAGTGTCCTTGGTTATGGAGTTGATGAATAAATGAAAGAAAACTTATAGGGAAAACAAAATTATTTGAATCCTACAAGTTCATTACTTAGGGACTATGCTGTGGGGGAGCGCCCCCCCCTCGCCCCCACTCCCGAAGTGAGCTCCCATAGGGAGCGTTCACGTAGCACGCTCCCTTCTGGGAGCGTTTTTCAGGAGTAAGCTCCCTTGGGAAAAAAATGCTCCCTGCCTCTAAACGGCTTCGGAAGGTTTTAAACCCCAATTTTCTAAACTGGGACCTGTCACTTGCCATTAAAATGACCCTACAAGCTTGGAAGCGAAACTTTTGGGTGATCATGATGGTGATCATATTCCTGGAGGAGACATGCCACCTCCATCCACTAGTAGCATTCCAAATGCATCAATTTTGCCTCTATCTTCACAACATCCATTGTCACGTGGGGCCATTCAGCCGCTGGTTGTGTTCCACGAACAATTCTGCCTACTCCTACTCCTCTTCTTCAAACTCAAAGAGCACGGGAAAAGAAACTAGAAGTTTCTCGTGGCAAAAGGAAAACTTAGAGCATAATACTTAGTACTTGTTAATATATATTAGATCTCTTTTTCTTTTTCCTGTTTAGAAGTAGTCTCTAGAACTTAGTACTTTGTCTTGACTCTTTATTATGGCTTATTTTGTAATCAATGAAGTTATGAACATTATATGACAGTTTACCTTTGAAGTTTGAAGTTTGAAATTTGAACTATTGACTAAATCTTACAACTCTTTGGTAATGAATATGATGCTCTAGAGTCTATTTTATTTTGTGGTTGATGTTGTCTGTTACAATCTATTGACGACAAATTTTTATGATTGATGTTATATGTGTACTAAATGGTTGATGCTTTAGTGATAATCACAAATCCAATAGTTAAATGATCTTATATCTATGTTTTCATGTTTTTTGCAATTGATTCAATATTCTGCATGCTTTTTTTTTTTATGTATATGCATCAAAATATATTAAAATATGTATTATATAAAAAACGCTCCCGAAATGTTCCTGCTCTCGGATATTTTTGAAAATTGCGCTTCCTTCTTCTGTTTCCACTTCCCGCTTCCGTTTCCGCTTCCCACTTCCGCTCCCCGCTCCCAACAACCTTGCTTAGGGAAATATAAATTAGAATGAGTAAGAGCTATGCAAAGAAGATAGAATTTTCACACACAAGTACGCTTGAGATGGTCACCAAAATATATTGATTAGATCTTCACTATTCAAAGTTGCGGATGGTACAAAGTTTGAGGCAAGTGGGAACACATCAACATGCTAAAGTATCCAATGGGATTGGAGATATCATGCCAATATTCTAGTAACTTTCTCATACCACACAAAGTAGAACTATGATAATTGATATGAGAAGTCCAACCGGTACAATAACACAAATGTTCTTGTTTAAACATCTAGATCTCATGCGAATATTGTAATTAATGTTTTAAAATTGGAAACAGATTTGGAATTGGCCAAGGGTCAGACTAGACTCAGATCAAAATCGAGAGAGAGAGAGAGAGAGAGAGAGAGAGAGAGAGAGAGAGAGAGGATGATCTAGTATTTCATGATGAGGATTCCATTCCCAACCATGGTGATGAGTTTGATGATTGATCATGTTGATCATTGAGATATAGTAGCTTCTAGCATGTTGTTTTTTGGACTCTAGAGGCATGTTACCCCCTCATTTCTAGGGGTAACTAGAGGATAATTTTTTGTCCACATTTCAGATAGCAGATCCAATGATGTCATTTCAGACTCTCCACAGATAGTTGCCCGCAAATGCTTTCCATTATATGCTCAACTCAGCTCATTCATATGACATGGTGCATTACATACTCAGGTACATCGCTCTGACACTTCATATCAAGTGAATAATGTTAATACTCGAGGCATGAAAGTGGTGATCATGGGTTGATTTGGATAATGAATCACGATGCTTTGAAGTTATGCTTTTTTCCTTGCCTCACGTTGGTGGTCATCATCATCTTCTAAACAAGTGTTGTCACTCTTGGGCAAAGTTGTACTCTTGGGGTGCCTTAATGGTGGTAACATGTCCATATCCCGTACCATCTATAACCTATTCATTGTCCTTTATTTTGGGCTAGTTGTTACATGTATCCCAAAAAGGCCTGTGCTTCATAATCCCATGAGAAGAAGGGGCTTGAATGCCCCAGGTTGATGCAACTTTATTAAAAATGATATAGAAAGAGAAAAAGCCCTAATTCAAAATGCAGGGCAAGGAAACAAATAAGAAAAGCAAAGTATTAAAAAACAAGAAAGAAAGAAGCATGAGCTCTACCCCCTCACTAAGAGGCCATCACCCCAAGTCGTATGCAATGAATGCATATCTTATAAAAGGACTTAGCAAATAAAATGTCAAAAGCCAAAAAAAGTTAAAGCTATAAAGAAAAAGGAAACTTGGGGTTTGGAAAGACACAGTGCCGAGGAAAGGGTGCCTCATTGCCTAAGTGCTCCCTCTACAAAGGCGCTCACGAGGATGACTATTATACATGGCCTTGCATGTCAATGACATCCACCCCATGAAGTAAATCCCAATCCATACCGCTACAATTGCACATACTCCTTGATGGGTTCCCTGTGACATACCTCTTGGCTTGGGTATTGACACACCTAATAGGGGATAATAATGACCCTCCCATACCTAGACTTGGTAAATTTTATAATTTTGTAAGCTAGTGTGGAGTTTGAAGAGGATATTCTGTGAGATCTATTTAATGGCCCTTGTATTAACATGACTCACTTTATATGTTGTGTTTGGATTGTGTACCTTGCCTTGGGTCTTCATGATGCATCTTGTACCACATGAGCCCCTCCTCAGATGATGGTTGCACATAGCCACATGCTTGGTTGACACTTGGATCCTTTTGAGGATGTTGAGGGCCTTCTAGCACACTTTCATGGTGGCCATCCCCACTACTTGAGAGAGGTCGTTTGGCACTGCTATTGACTTGATTTACTTATCATGATATTTTGACTTGAGATCCTTGGAGGGTGTGCTTATTTGTCTTTGCAAGACCTAGTTGGTGGACAATTTTGGAGGAACAAGCCTAGCTTAAGCTGCCATGGGGCTTGAAGCCCAGAGGTTGGATGCCAAAGGCTCGCATGCCGGATAAGAGAGACCAATGTTACAAGAACCAGACTGGTCATTGAACCGGTCGACCCCAAAAACTGGAATCGAACCGGAACCGGGAAAAAATTGGAAAAAAACCGGATCAAAAAACCGGTCACTAAAAATACATAAAATATTCAAATTTTGAAAAACAAATACATATTCATGTGCATCCATGTGAATCCAAACCATTATACACAAATTTGCAAAGTTTCTCATATATATTCATGTCACATGTGCATCCAATGTGAATCCGATTCCAAA
>JASDQU010711077.1:28126-42425 GCA_032191745.1 Picea mariana
AAAAAAACGCTCCGGAGACGCTTCGCTCCCGACCATTTTTTGAAAAATGCGCTCCCGCGCTCCCGCTTCCCGCTCCCGCTCCCGCTTCGCTCCCACGCTTCGGCAACACTGGGTTGACTAACAACATCTAGCTGCAAATTTGCCAATACTTGGTTCAAACTTCAAATGCTGTGAGTGTTCCTTGGCAAGTTTTGCTGAAAACAAGTATGTCATCTAGGTATATGATCACAAATGAGTCAAGATACGGTCTTAGCACTCTGTTCATCATTCATATGAATGCCTTATGGGCATTAGTAAGACTACTTGAGGGATTTCCTTGAAAATTATAACTTATTATGGACTTATTTTATGTTTAAGTTGTCATTTGAGGCTATAACATTGTAGTTGTATTTCCAACCGCCTAACCAGTATTATGGTTCCTTGGGCATTATCACACTTAATGATAGTTAAGAACACATGAAGTGACCGGGAGTAGTGCTTTCAAAATCCAATGTGCCCGAACATGAATCGGAGAATTATGAGAGGTTTCCATAGTTAATAAATCTCACATGTATGCAGATACTTGCATGTGCACGTAGGCCAGTACTTGTGAATGTGCACCTCTAAATGTTGATGTTTTGGGCTGTAACAAGTATGCGGGTTTTATGTTCAAGGTTATGTGTAAAGAGGCATTTAATAGACTCGTCACTCTACACTTGCAACAATATACATTTGAAATGTTTGCATAAATATGTACATGTACTTATTTAGTTTGATTGTTCAGTTAGGCTTCAATGAGGCTTTATTAATAGTTAGGAGTTTTGAGACGGAAGATACAGTTTTGTGTGGTATTCCTCCTATAGCTTACATCCAATATCAATGTTACTGTCACCATGGTTCTATTCTGAAGTTCTGAAGTGCAATGTGAAGGAATCCCAGATGAAATATGTTAAGCTTATTTGAAGCAGTGTTGCAAATATCTCTAATTTCTCCCGATATTTCCGATTTCTCCCAAGTTTTTCAAGTTGCTGATATGTCCAATATTTTTAGAATTCTTCAATTCTAAGTTTATATTTTCTGATATTTTCCCCTATATTTCTGATAAGTTTCATTCTGGACCCTCGATGATATATTCCCTGAAACGATATTTGCAATATTGATTTGAAGCACCTAACTGGAAAAGGTTGTATGGTGTCAGCTAGACTCAGAGTTGTTCCATGGGGTTATGATGAACGTGCAATCAGTAGCAAGGGGACTCAACAGAATGATGCGAATGAGGACACTTAAGGATTAATATGTAGAAAATAGTTAGTCATTTTTTAGTACCATGCAAGCAAACTAAGCATTTGTCAAAGACTCAAATCATATCTTGGATTGAGTAAAGTTGGTTTTAGGGAACTGGATAATCTGAACATATTTTGAAGTACAATTTAACATAATATGTGATGACTTCTTTTTTAACCAGAAGACCAGATTTTCTATTATGTCACTCCCATGGGAGAAGAAAGTACAGTATTTACAAAAACTGTGAGTGTCTGGAAGTATTTGGGTGGCCACCTTCGATAGCAGAGTACAAATAAAAACTTCAGCCTTTTACTGAAAGGGTTTACATATCAACAAAAATGCAAAATACTTTCAAATTTAGCCTTGTTATTCATGGCTCCATTATTATCATAAATGTCTGGGTGAGTTAACATTGTGCTTCCCACCACTACTACTTTACTGTATGAACTCCAATTTCAAAAAATAGGAAAATTTAGCATACAGGCTTACAGCTGATATCAGAATTAACTAAATAAACTAGATAGTAATTTGTGGGTAAAGCCTATGACTAGTGTGGCAAGGCTGTTCATGACAGGTTGGATTAACTGCACCTATGGATTCTTTTGGAGGTACTTGTTCTTCGTTGATGTATACTGGAGGTTTCCTTTCTATCGACTCCTTAACCATGGTCTGGAAATCTGTCACAATTTTCCTATTAATGTTCAAGAGGGTACATTGGATTTCGAAAGCACAACTCCCAGCCACTTCCTGTGTTCTGTTCAGCTTATCCAATTTCTTGTGTATGTGCTTGAATTCAGACATGATGCAGTGCTCCATCAAATCCAGTCTTCACTTTATATACTCCTGGTTCTCCCAATTGTCCTGTGTGGCCTCCTTTTCATTGTCTTCCATTTTCTCGAGTCTGATGCCCACTGCTTCAAATGCCTGGTGTGTCTCCTCTCTGATTTGGGAGGAAAGCGTATAGAAATTGCACCTGTCTTCTCACACCAGGGTCCCAGATGCTAAATTCCAGGGCTGAGTCAACCTTGACTCCTGGATGAATCTGTTAAACCATGTCTTCATCACAACTTCCTGAGAGCTGAACTCTTGTGAAGAGTGATCCATTGATGGGTGTGCCAGGACTGTTGGACCTCCAGTGGATTTCCTCAGGCAACCTCTTCCTCTCATATGGTCAGGTATACCGTATGAATGGGGTAATGGAGTGATCTTTTGCCAACGCTAGGAGAATCGACTATCAGAAAGGAAGTTGATCTGATTGAGCTGAAAAATGACAGACACCCTCTAGGCTCTTCTAGAAGGCACATGAACTAGGCTGCATGACAATGTTATTTGGGTAAGTATGCCAGATTGATTTGCATGTACAGGTAGGCTGGCAGGGGTAGGAAAGATTAAATGCAGGCATGCCATTCCCAACCTAAAAAAAATTAAACTTTAGAACTTTGTTGTTTTAAAGTTTTTACATACTTCTTCCTATTTCTTGGAGTTGGGACCATGGAAGATGAATGTTGGGGAAGTAGGGGGGTAGGTTACGGGTTAAACATCAATGGTAATTGGGTTTGCCAGTCACCCATCTCAGAGAAGGTCTCAGGAACCTATACCTTTAGGCCACGATTCTTGTCTTGCAATGTCAAGTTATCTAGAAGATCAACCACTTGGTTTGCTGACTGTTTTAGATGTACAACAGAGATGTGCACCCAATTGTTAAGAGCTTCTTTGGCCCACCCGAGTTTGCCTTCCAATTCCCAAGCCAGATTGCCCACTTCTTTTTTCAATTCATAAATGGGGATTTTTTAATTGCCTTCCAGAATCAGCTTGTTTGCGGAAGAAAGAAAACTAGCTTAATCGAGTTTTTTAAACTTTAGTCCCATCAATTCTGCTTGATTATTTGTTCTGTGATTTAAGTTTTGAGGGAGGACTGTTATGAAATTCCCTTGGTTGTTTCTACCCACTCTTGATCCTGCCTTCCCAGGGGTGTCTTTGGAGGCTCCATAAAAGTTTATCTTGATCCAATCTGCACGTAGAGGGGTCCAAAATTGTTGAGGGACTGCATTATCCGCTAGATTCTGTTCATTGTAGGACACAACATAATATGTGATAACTTATTAATGCAATGCTATCAGTGTAATATTTAATATTAGAGTGGTGCAACTACCATTTAGTATGGTCGAGTATTTTGGTATAGAATTTAAATATATGCAAATGTATAGAGAAGAGTATCAGTTGATTGATTCTTTTGATTGTGAAGAGAGCCTGTAGTAGGATCTGCAGCTGCCACATGAACTCATTTGTAGAACTCAATTTATTATTGATAGAGTCTGCCGATATTGTGTTTTCTCATGTGCTTTTGCTGCCTTTGTGATGTTAAAACTTAAAACTGTTGTCACCTGTGTCTCTTGATGTAGAGGCATTCTTCCGATAACAGAGACCTTGAATGAGCCTAGCTGGTCTGCATTAACTTCATTTGATCTTATGAAGGCTTGCTACATGTCAATATTTTGGCCAGGGTTCACTTTTGACTAGAATGCCGATTTTTAAGCCCTCTTGGCCCAAACTGAGTTGATCGGCTGAATTTTACTTTGTTGAATACCAGAAACATTTTGGTAATGTTTTACCTTCCTCCTTTATTGGTTCTTCTTCTACCTTTTGTATTGCTTATTTGATGGAATTTTGAAAATTGATGTTGGCTTGGACCCGGTCTATGATATTTTAAAGGAGCTGATTATTTCTGCCTGCTTTTCCTTTTCCTTTTCCCTTTACCACGTCTGGTTTTCCTAATGGGTGTTACTTTGCAGCTTTCCCTAAGTTAATATATTGTCTTCTTATTGGAGGTCTCAGTCTTAGCATGTGTAATGTTGTTTTTTATTCATTTCTTAACAAGAATAATTGAAATTCCTATTTTTGAGTGATTCCGAGAAGGGAGATCACTTTTTCAAACTTCAGTTTTTGGAATTGTGGTTGAGTTGGTGTTCAACCTTGATTATATAGGAGCATTGTGCTTCAAGCTTTTCTATGATAGGTACTCATGGTTAGAATCGTGATTGTACTTACAGGCAGGTTGGATGGTTTATGCTGGTTCAGCAGATTGGAAGCCCATGGAGTTTTTAATTTTTGGATACATATATAGGATTTTTCAGAAGTTAAAAGGGTTCGAGGCACCAGTAAAGACGTTGCTCAGTGTATGTATCTCTTGTTTGGAGAAATACCATTTCATGTATCTTGATTTTGTTGGGAAAAAAACTATTTTTTTGACTAGCAAAATTATGTGTTTTTTTTCTGTATAATATCTTTTGAAAGATTTTCAGATAGACAGTTTTCGAGATTTTTTCCTTTTCATTTTTGTTTAGCTGAGTGAAATATGAATTGGATAGGTACCATCCTTATTAAGCTATTGCTTTTAAAGGTACTTTGTGCTAGAATGAATTTATTCTAGTGTATTCTTTACATCCAAGTGAAATGTACTTTCATAAAAAAATTTACATGCTTCTACTGCTTGGGTGCAGGAGGATGGAGAAGATGAAAGCCGAGGGATTCGGACTGGAAAGCGCTTATTGCGTACTCTTGCACTAGTCTTCAGTTGCATCGCTGTTTCATCAGTGGTAAGTGATGTATTTTTTTGGGTGGAGTTAACTGAAGAATATCTTTAAGTATGAGGTCATACAAATGTGCAACATGTAAAGATAGTATGGGAGAAAAGAACAAGTGAAAATCTTTATTTCTTTGGCAACTGTTACGTTGTAGCTTGCAATATTTACAGAGTTGGAAGATAGCTGTCTTATTTCTAGAGTATATATTAGATTCAAGGTTCATTTTTACATGATCAGCAGTAACACTGAAGGAATATGATACCATCTTTGATACCATCATCCCACTTTCGTGAAGAGGATTATATGAACATAATAATTCTTCTCCTAATTTGGAGGTTACATCAGCTTATTGAACACTCAAGCCATATGAAGGTCCATTTCTTCATTTTTGTTGCTTATAGCTACTTTGTGATGTGGGTCCAGTGGTACAGCCAAACATTGTTTTGGAGACGGCCTTTCTACTTCTGGCCTCTATTCCTATATTTGAGCCATTAACTATGTTTCACCAGTTATGCACCTCTACCTTGGGGGAACACATTCTCAGTGTTTCAACTTTCCCCATGCCCAATGGAGAGCGGGGGACATCGGTCCTGTTTTCACCCAAACTGAGCCTTGGGCGAGCTGTTGAGGAACAGAGGACCTGTTGCCTCCTGAACTGTCACTTTGGGATTGTTACTCCAGGGGGTGTCCCTAGACACTTCTTCTGATCTATTGATTAGATCAACTGAAAATAAGTCAGATCAACCAGCAGACAGATTTGATGAAAAATAAACCGATACAAGTTTGGGATGTATCCAGAAACTGGTGCCTGCCATTTGGGTCATGGGGTCAGATGAAAGTTGTCAAATGTCTGATCGGTGATGAAGAAATCTGATGAGACATTCGCTCTGAATGAATGAAACCAGATCAAGGTATCCTAATCACTATGTCAATGCTGGGCTAAGAGAATCCATACACTAAGGGATAAAACCTGCTCACAACCCTGTCCTGGCTGCTTGAAACCAAACCAAGGGAAATAACTTCTAACACTATGAACCTTCTGGATTAGGAAAACCAGCCCCAGTTCACAAATATTTCACTATGCCAGGGAGAAAACACCTGCAAAAACACAAAAATACAAAATCAATAACTCTGATTATGCAAGATGGCTGCAACATCAACAAAGACAATTAATTTTTAATGCACAGAAAAGGGAAAGTGTGAAGACCAATTGTTCGTTTTCACCCGACCATGAATGTTCAGAGACAACTACAAGTACTTTGTAAAATCAGAGATTCAAATCCCATGGAATCCAAGCCTATTATGATCTCTCAATCATCATAATATAGATGCTGTGTGTTCCTAAAAGCTGCACGCTTATGCTGCCAGATCAACAGATGCATGTGCTATGCATGCAGTTAACGATATATGTCACTATCTCCATGGCTGTGGCAGTCCTATGTTACCGGATCCGTCAGGCCCGCGGGCTGGATCCCCGGATCCGAGACGGATTCGGATTCAGATCCGGATCCGCCGGGATCCGCCCAGGATCCGGCACACAAATGTGAATGTTATGGCCTTCTTGAAACTGCACGAATTTGGCCCATCACTGAAACTGGGGTAGACGGCATACAAATCATATCGCTCCGGAAAGGGATGGGCCATAGGCAACATAAAAAATCCAATTCCAGCGCGTAGCGGTTGAAGCTGTCTCTACCCTATTTTTCCAATCCCATTCTATACAATCGCTATTTGGTTGGTTTCATTCAATGTTTTTTTATTAATAATAATAATAATAATAATCTATTTTTAAGGTCACGGCCAAGCCAGACACCAAACTGGTGTATGAGACCCCCTTGTTTGTGGGACAAGGGACCCCCTCCACACAGCGATTTGACTGGTAAAGTCTATGGAGGTATACATACCCTACCCCCCTCTGGATTTGAACTTGTGACCTCTTAGGAGGAAACACATGTTCTTAACCATTAGGCCCACTCAGGCTGTATTAATCTATTTTTAAGGTCACGGCCAAGCCAGCACACCAAATTGGTGTATGAGACCCCTTGTTTGTGGGACAAGGGACCCCCCTCTGCCCAGCGATTTGACTGGTAAAGTCTACGAAGGTATACATACTCTACCCCCCTCTGGATTTGAACCTGTGACCTCTTAAGAGGAAACACATGTTCTTAAGCATTTGTTCCAGTGGAACGCCCTCCTCTTTCTATATATCTGAACACCTGTGAAACTCAGTGCGTCACGCGATAATGGATAACCCTTCGATTTTTGCGGCAAATGTCAAGAATGGAAAACACCATAATAAATGTACTACTTCGGAGTTGTCCGGCAAGAATTTATCGCTTTTTCAGTAGTTAGCTGTTATAAACTTTAATTTTAATTTTAATACATATGACAAAGTTTAAAACCACCGGTCATTCTTAAAGTTTATGAATGACTTTAATGTACCTTATTTATTTATTTGTAAACCAGTAAATATTTAAAAAATACATTAATATCTATAATTAATAACATTAACATGAATGTTCATAATAACATTAACATTAATAATCAATATCTGTAATTAATAATAACATTAATAATTAATATCTAAATATTTATAAATAATAGATTAATTATAAAATTATCAATCTAATAATTATTTTTATAAGTATTATATATAAGTTATATATTTAACAATTTATATATATTTCTTTTATTTTGATATAAATCTAATTTTTAAAAATTATAAAAATATATTTATATTGTTTGTACTTGCTGTTTCCGTGCCATATCTGGATCCGTTTCCGAATCTGTTTTTGTATCCGAATCCTGGTAACTTAGATGTGCCCTCATGATTTGCTAATGGTAGACAAATAAACTGCTGAGCCAGTGAGAATTGGTGTATGGATAGTAACTGCTGAGAATTGGTGTATGAGTAGGCTTGCGCTGAAGTAGACTGTGTGAGTGTGCATGCTGCTCCCAAATCAGATGAATCTTTGCACTAGAATGCCCTCACAACTTGTTGTTTACTACTTCATGCATGAATCCGAAAAATGAGCCAGGGCTGCGCCTTCAACTGCATGAGATGGCCTGGGACATACCCTATTGATGTGCTCTGCTTCAGTTTAACAATTCTGTATGAACGATAATTTAACCAACTCCAACTGACCACAAATGATGCACCTCCCTTCTGCTTTGACTAGAAACCTAACTGAAAAGGAATGCATGGCTGAGTTGTAATTAGAACATGAACTGAGCTGAACTCTCCACGCCTTGCATGACTTAATTAACTGAGAAAAAAGATAGGGTCCTCCTGGGAGGTGTACCCTCCTCTCTGCTAGTATAACTCCCTTGGTGTGATAATAATAGACAAGTGTGGGGTGCCCTTCTGCCACCCTGATGTGCCCTCATGCTGTAGGGAAAAGGGGTGTAACTCCATAAATGTGCCCAAAAATAGGATCATAACTCCCACAAGCATGTGCCTTCCATACTGCTGTCCCAGAATCCTTAAAAGGCACCCAGAATGGTCTTTAACAGTGAATTTAAATGCCGTTAGACCTACCATATTTAACTCTAGAGTGTTGCACCTTTAGAGTTGCTAAGGATGGACAATGTAACTGCCCCTAGAAATTTGCTGCTATCCTGCTTATGAAACAGGTCCTAAAATAGCCCTTGGACAGCGGCCTCCTGGTGTGTAAGAATAGGACAAGGGTTTGATGATAAGATATCTAACAAAGCACCCCTTATGATGCTGTTATCATAAATGTGTAGCTGCTGAGGAATCCACGTCTTTCTGATTAGAATCTAGAGTAGACTTTCAAACTGCACCCTCTTGCTGGTATATATGTGTTAAGGCAGTGTTCTCCTCATGCTGTTCATGAACCACCATAACAGCACTTCTTATGTGTGTGCATCAGCCTTGAGATCAGTGCCTCCATGCTGTTATGATCCAGGTCTAAGTATGGGAGACAGTTTACTCCAAGTATCTCCATGCAAAGCCCCTTCTCCCCAAAACATCCTTCCTCCTGTCACAACATCCTGGAAACAAGGAGTAAACAGGGTAAACCGTTGGCCCTGAGCCCCTTCAGAAAAAATATGCGCCCTGCCCATTTCAGGAACGCTCAAGGAGCATCGTTTCCTGAATGCTCCCAGGAGCAAAAAATCACTCCCTTAGCGCTCCTGCGTGATGAGGTGAAATCATCATTTTTTTTGGTGTTTGGGAACCAAGTCAAGGTTCCAAATGGTTTCAAAAGGCATGGTTAGGGTTTGTTTTCCCTGATTCTATTTCTCATTTCACTCATCTTTGCTGGGAGGGTTTAGAGTGGGCTTCTTGCTAGTTCTTGAGGAGATTGAAGGGAGGGGAGATTGGAGAGCTTGGAAGGAACATTGAAGGCTGCCATAGGGAGATTGGAGAGATTGGAAGGGAGATTGAAGGCTGCCATAGTCATATTCAACCACCTTTGGAAAGCTAAAGAGGTAAGCTCTTAAGCCCATTCTTGTTTTTTGTCCTTTTAAATTCCATGTGTTGTAAACTAGTATATGATGCTATGTTGAATATTTGAATGTTTTATTCTCGTACTCTTTCCCATTTCTCTTCCATCATTCTATTGCAGGCAACAAGTTATTATCAAGGTTCAACAAACATGACGGGTATGTCAATGTGGTATATCCTTTTGGTTCCATTTTTTATTATGATGGTGGTGTTGGGAGTTGGAGGACGTTGAAATACTCATGATAGTGAGGAAGAAATAAAAGTGAACAACACATACCATGGAGAGGAGGAAGATGTTAGAAAAGTGTGTGTGCTCATTTAAACATAGACAATATAGCAATATTGTCCCCAACCATAGGCACTAATGCCACCCCCAGCCACCTTGACCTTGACAGAGAGAAGAATTTCGGTAGCAAATAAATAGCCAACCAAGGCTAATTCACCAAGCAAAGTTAACCAAGACTGATCAGAAAGTCCAACCCAGAAAAACCAAAATTACAGGTTGCAGGAACTGCAGCTGCGACTGCTCCCCAGGCTTATGCACTACTAGATTTCTGCAGTGCGCAGAAGTGGATTTCTGCAATTCCAAGATGTCTGTCACAAATGAGAACTGGCATTCTGTATTTATACTGCTTTCTCTAAGCTGTCTGGGCACGATTTCTTCTTCTGGAGGCTAAAGACTCAATATAAAATATTTTCTTTAGCTGACTTCTCTTCTAGGGTTATGTCCAAGTCTTTTAGGGTTTCTCTTGCTTCTTGGAATATTTTGATCTCATCAAAGGTCACAAGTGGAGGTTAATACCTCCCGTAGCTACCATAATATCAACACTCCCTCCTAGCTAAGGAGGTATAACAGGTAATGGTCTTGAGCACAAACAGACCATTCAACCGGTAGCATCATTATAGCCACACAAGCTATCTCATGATCGAATCACGAGCACCATCATCATTATCCAACTGGATAATCTCCATGACAATCAGTACAATGTCATTTGATAGAACACAACTGTGTCTATCCATAGTAGTACACAACTACTATCCAGTGGTACACAACCACACCAAGTAGAGTCCACGGCTACTTAATCAGTGACACATAGTCACAACCAGTGGAACATATCCATCACAGTAGCATACATCTACTGTCTAGAGACATACAAGCTCCATAGCAATCATATCATCTGATATCAACCTGTTGACATATTGTAACTGCAAAGAGTATTATATTTATTATTGATTTATTATTCATTAGATTAATCCCCTTTTGTGGATTGATCATGTTGGGCATTGTAATTGACCAAATCCCCTTTTGCGGGTTGGTCAAACCCTAATTGTATTATGCAAATTAAGAAGTCGACCCCCATGCAATTTAAAGTGGTTTTAATCACTCAAGAAGACAAGTTGGCCCTGCCAGTGAAGAGACCTTTTCAACACCTACCAGTTTGTATAAATAAAGGAAGCCAGCCACTCATTTGCTCACTCACTCAACTCACTCATCTAGTGTGCAAGTTTGAAGGAAGCTACAATTGCCAGTTGTCGGAAGAAGGAAGAGAGAGAGACGCATTGCTTAGTAGAGGATATTCTCTAGTGTTTGGTTTATTGTCATGGCATTGTATTGGCTATCTATATTAAGGAAGTTTTTGCTGGGTTTTCTTCCCCATGAGGGTTTCCCAGGATAAATGTTGTGTATCTTGTGATTGTGTTTCTCTCGGTGATCCTATCTATGCTATGGTTATCTAGTAAATTGAAAAGAAACCTAATAATAGCTTAAACCTTAACACAACCTGCATAAAAACAATATCATGATATAAACTGAGTCATTTGGGCCATTCTTCCACTCACACCTGCTCTCATACAGTAAAAGCATCAACCATGGGCTATCTGGACTGTTCTTCCCAAGCATGGAAGAATAACTATCCCTGATTTCTGAGCCTGGACCATTCACCTAACTGGGCCATTCCTTCGGAACTAAACATAGTGCAACTTGGAGAGAATGAGTCTGCCCTAGGGAATGCCTGTCCCTGATTGCTAAACCTGGACCATTCACCTAACTGGGCCATTCCTCCAACACTAAACATAGTGCGACCTGGAGAAAATGAGTCTGCCCTAGGGAATGATTGTCCGGACCATTTCCAAAGGAAATGATTGTCCTGCACCAACCTCCAAAACAGACCATTCTTCGAAACTGCTCACAACTGTGAACTTCGAAAGAATGACTGCCCGGCGAGGCGGACCATTCTGCTTGACCACTACTGAGAGTGACTGCCAAGAAGAATGACTGTCGTAGACCATTCCCCCACACTGGCCACAAGCGGAATTGCTGTCTATGGTACATCAACAATCTATCGAACCATTTTCATTACGAAAATGACTGTTCGATCTGGACCATTTTTCGAACTGAAAAATGCTTGTCCGTAAAAAATCTCAAACCACTTTTCAATCTGGAAAGGAATTTTCCATCCTGGACCATTTTCCAAGCTGGAAAATGACTGTCCATAAATCAATGATATATCCGTGCTCCCTCCCAACCTGGAGAGCCATTTCTTCCCTTTCAGCTAAGGGAGTTATTTGCACGATCCCCAACTTGTCTCGTAAGCATGCAAACTTTATCCTAGACGTAGGCTTTGTCAAAATATTTGCTGTCTGCTCCTCTGTGGGGATATACTGGAGCTTCACTTCTCCTTCCTGGACTTTATCTCGAATAAAGTAGTATTTGATCTCAATGTGTTTCGACTGTTCATGAAACACTAGGTGTTCGGATAGCCTTATACAACTCCAATTGTTACAGTATATTATGGTTGAATCTGGAACCTGATCAAATAATCCATAAATCAACTTTCTCAACCATACTGCTTCTGTACATGCCTCATCTTATCCCCAATATCTAGGGATAACTAGGAGATCATGTATCGAGGCCCACATGGTCCTAGACATGGAGTACCGAGAGCAGGATTGACTTGAGCATGGCCCTGGAGGGACCCATCTCTCTTCTTTTTCGTCAGATGTGTCCTGTCAGCAGTAGTAGTTTCCATCACCACCGGCCTGGGCCTGCATCAGATAGGACTCTTGCTTCGTGAGGTAATTGGTCCGAGGTATCATGGTATGTGTCATATTTGGTTGTTATAACCTTCTTATATATGCATTAGGTTCCTTTCATTTCTGATGACTGCTTGGATCTTACACTAATCCACTTGACCATTGTTGGGGTGATTGATTGGGTAACTTAGCAAGCTGATATTCATGGGTTTTGGTCAGCTACCAAGGGGGGTTTGCAGAGCCATCGTCCGCTCCCACCATCTTATCATATTTACATCTTATACCCCGCTCATCCATCCCATTCCCCTAGTCTGGCCATTAGGATGACTTTTGAGGGTTACATTTTGTCTTGTGGGAAGAAGGGGCTAAAGGCCCAGGAGGTAAAAGCAACTGGTAAAAGATAAAAGCCATAGGAAATAAAACCTAGAGATGCTTCGCCCAGGGGATCCCCTGGAAGGCAATAAAAAGCCTCTCGATAAGAAACTAAAGGGACCCTAAGAAAAATAATAAAAACAAGACCTAACCAAGAGGATGGGAGGTCTCATCACGAGCCGGTCCATTATGTTCATAGGTATTTAGCAGTATGACATTGCCACTATCTGGTCACCAAGCTAGGGCAGTGACCTTTGGTTGCATGGCCAAAGGAAAGGGGGTCTCATCACGAGCCAGCCTTATCATTTCTGCGAAGATACCAGTGGGTAACACTATCAACTCTGGCCACCAAGCCAAGGCAGTGTCCTCTGGTCAGACCTTGAAGTAAAAAAGAAAGAAAAGCAATAAAAGAAAAATGAGGCAATAAAAGGGCTTGGAAAAAATGCATCCATGACGGGTACAGCTCGCCTCCTACAAAGGCACCCACAGACAACACCTGCCCTTGGTCTTACTATGACTGGACATCCCTAAAAACCATATCACCTCATTAAACATGGCTTGAATGATCTTTTGAGGAAACTTTCCATCTCTTATGGGTATTAGCCCAATAGGTTATTCTGTTGGTTTCCTTAGCTTTGTATAGTAGATCTGTGTAATGTCTTTGAGCTCTTAGATGATATGTTAGGGATTTCATGCATATATTTGATAACCTTAATGATGAAATATGATTTACATTGCTATGATCTCTAGGATTGATGAGCCCATGGAGGGCGTAGTCTTTGATGTGCAGGACTATACCCGGCGGACTGGTACCAGAGGACCGGTACACATGGGGAGATGATTAGCTCGGACCTCCATGGGGCTGAAGAGCCCATCAGATGGTTGCTGGGATGGCAGAGGCAGGACAACGTCATGATGAGCCCTTGCATGAAGAAGACAGAAGGACGCCCTCACCAGGGCACTTTGGCAGAGATTGACCTAGGGGGGATCACCCTCTGCAGATGGGATGATGGTTTTGATGGACAGGACGCCACCCAGGGTAGGCTGGACGATTTTTGGAGCATGTGGCAGCGTGCTGGGACTATTTGGCACGTGTGGCAGGTTGCAGGAGCCCCAGAGGGGCTAACGTTTTTCTTTCTGGATGATGATGATGCCCTGAAAGGGCCAACCTCTCCCTCAGAGGGGCCTGACGTCTCCCTTTTTAGCTCATTGTTGGCATTTTTAGCATTTAATGTGACAAATAATGGAATATTGTTAAGTCAGCCTTGTCGGCTTTTTTTAATGACCTATTTTGTTAATTAAAGGTCATTTGGATGATATATATTGAGGACGTTGAGCCTCATTTTAGCACAAGATAACTTGCTCTCTTGTGAGAGACTTATTTTTAGTCTTTGTCTTGGTTATTTTTGGCTCTTGGAGTTGAGGCGCTACACTTGGAAGGATTATCTTTGGCATGCATATGGTGTTTTTATCATTGGAAGGTGTTACAACTAGGGTTTGATAAGCTCATCTTGGATTTGTAAGTGTTTTTCTCACACAAAACTTCTTGATTGAATGGTTGTAGTTTAAAATTCTTACA
>JASDQU010711077.1:42645-52912 GCA_032191745.1 Picea mariana
GTTTTTGCCAAAGAGTCTTAAGGAAAGAGGGAGGAGCATGAGGCCTAGCTTTAGCTACACCGGAATGAGCCTCCTCCCCTTAAGGTTTTGATTTGGTGGCCCTGCCATTGCAGCACCATTAAACCTAACTCTCCTGTCCTTAGGTTTAAATCTTTCCAAGCCTTTAGCCTCTCTCTTTGACTCCATTAACCCAAGGCACTAGTCTAAAATTGCAATGTTGAGTTTTCCAAGTCAAAACACTCTTTCAAACTTTCTTAATTTGGAAACCCTAACTAACCCTAGCAACTTTACTAACCCTAATTGCTGATGACATCTTGCCCTATTTGAACTTTTGTTTGGTCTAAAAGTTGCGGCTGAGTCATCCATTGATAGCCATAGAGGTGTTAAGCATTTTCATTGGCCCAATTAGGAAAACGTTCACCTCTTTGTCTAGCTAACCTAACCTAGATTAGGGCTGACGTCACACCTGTTTTGATCCCTTATTTGGTATAAAACGTTGTGACCTTGCCTTTTAGCATTTGGCATTGATGTGTAGATTGCTTTCATTGACTTAATTTGCAAAACGTCCACCTCCTTGCCTCTTAAAACTAACCTAGAACTAAGGCTGACGTCACCCTTGTAGCATAGTGATGCAGCGGCAACAATATATATGTATGAGCACATTTAATGCATTGTGAGAACATAAGGACTTGATTTTATACATTGAATGCCAATATCTCTTTGTATTTATTGAGGAAGTAATATTATAAGTCATAGCTTTAATTGCAATCATTGACTTTGTCAATAATTACATTTATTATTGCTCATATGTGTTAAAAGATAGTCATTAATATTTTGAAGTACTAACCACTGTGGCATATTTTAGTTTTATCATTGCCTTGTCTCGCAAACAGGTGCCTTTCTCAGTGGAATTACCTTCTCTTTGACTATCTTCTTGGCAGTAATCTGTGAAGGGAAAGCCTATCTTAACCTTTGAGCCTTAAATCCTTGATCCTTTTCCTTCAGCACCCCAGATTACTAGGGACGTCTCCCTTGGGATTAGCCACCCTGAATAGAAAGAGCCCCCCATCGAGGTGACAGTGGGTGGGGAAGCTCCTGTTACGCCAGTTTGAATCTTGCCTTCAAGCTACTTAAACCTTTCCTACAAACTGAGCGATAACACCTCACATGCTGCGATATATTCTGCTTCTGCTGTGCTGAGTGCGACATACTTCTGTTTTCTGCTGCCCCAAGATATCATAGCGGAGCCCAAGCTAAAACACATCCTTGCAGTACTCCTTCTGTCTTCTGCACTTCTTGCCCAATCTGAATCTGTGAATCCATGAAGCTGTATATCACTGGATGTGGTATATCTTAAGCCATAATTTAGTGTCCCACGAATATATCTTAGAACATGCTTTGCAACTATCCAATGCTCATGTCGGGGTTCCACCTGAAACTGGCTTAGGGTGTTTACAACAAAGCAAATATCTGGTTGAGTATTCACTAAATACATCAATGACCCAATCAATTGTCGATATAGGGACGGGTCTACTGGATCAGAATCTGAGTCTCTTACTTTCCTTATATCTTGTGGTCATAGGAGTGTCCATGGATTTGCAATCCATCATTCCAAACTTCTGAAGAATCTTCACTGCATACTTTCCTTGTCCAAGGAATACTTCACCACGCTTCTGCCATACTTCTAGTCCCAAGTAATAATGCATGAGACCAAGATCTTTCATATCGAACTCAGAAGCTAGTTCCTTCTTACACTGGATGATGAGAGACTCTTCACCTGTCAAGAATAAATCATCGACATATAGTAGTAGAATCACATGTGCATTTTTCACGACTTTGTAGTAAAGATTTGGATCTGCATGACTCTCGGAGAAACCAAGTCTTATTAAGTAGTTGTCTATTCTGGCATACCAAGCTCTTGGAGCTTGCTTGAGTCCATACAAGGCTTTCTTTAGTCTGCAAACATGTGTGTCTCTGGAGTGTACTTCAAATCCTTGAGTTTCTTCAATGTATACTTCTTCTTCGATTGCTCCATTGAGGAAAGTTGTCTTTACATCCATCTGATGTAAACTCCATCCCATGGAAGCAACAAAAGACATAATGGCTCTAATAGAAGTATATCTGGCAACAGGCGCAAATGTCTCGTCATAGTCTTCTCCCTCCTTCTGGGAGAGCCCTCTAGCTACGAACCTTGCTTTGTATTTGTCCATGCTTCCGTCTACTGCATGTTTGATCTTATAGACCCATTTTGAAGTTACTATTGATTTTTCTTTGGGTCTAGGCACAATTTCCCATACATCATTTTTCATGATGGATTAAAGTTGAGATCATAGAATTTATTCTCTAACCCAACTTTCTGTCAAGATAGCATATTGTTTAGTACAAAGGATAGGTTGAAGAAAGCAGTTATCATCTTGAGTGAAGGACACTTGGAAGAAAAGCAACACACACTCATTCTTGAGGACAAGACTCCAGGTTCCAGGTTTGATTAATTAAGTTGATAAGATTCAAAGTTGCACATGACAAGTTGATAACTACCCCAGTACAAGTAAACACTATAGTTGAGGTAGCAGTCTTTGAAAAGCATTATGCTTGGTAGCATGTGAGCATATTGAGATAAATTCTTATTGTAATCATTTACTAGATACAACTAACGTCTCCTCTAGGAGAAACTTCTTGTGTTGGTTCTAGGTTACCATGGATGAATGTTTGATCACAACACTAGAAGAGTGTTGATCTCATTTCGTATTGTATTTCTTACTTTTGATCTTTGTTTCAGACAGGTCACAAGTGATAGCTCTAAAGGAGCTACTGTGACGATTATTCGTGCTATTGTTTTATTTACTATTATCAAAAGAGTATTATTCTTGCTTCTTGTTTTGTTGACCTTGTTTAAGGTCATAGGTGATAACCCTGAGGAAGCTATAGTGAAGGTTGCAGAAGGCAATAGATTAGATGAGACATGAAGCAGACTATGTACATAACCATATACATTCATGTACCAAAGAAGATGAAGAAGAAGCTATCTTTTGAGATCCAGAGTATCTCATATGGAGGTTGATTTTAAGGAGCAGAAGGCTGCAAAGATGACCGAACATTAGAACAAGAACTCACAGTAGACTTGTTCAAAGGATAATGAAGTCACTTTGACAGGAAGCAGAATTCACTTGAAGTCTGACTCAACTTTTCATATTTAGACTTGGTATTCAACACCAAGTATACCCTGTAAGAGATGATGAAGTCCTTGTAGACTCAGAAGAAATCGAGAGTAAGCCTGATCTCAGAAAGGATCAGACGAAGAGACATCTCCTAGGACTAGGAGACAGATGCCATGAGAAGACTAGATCGTAGCTTCAGAAACTTCTAGGAGATATGAAATCTCCTTGGAAGATTCCCTTGTTTCAGTAACAGAGAAGGAAGCCAGTCAGAGAGACTAGGATATGGATTCTTCCGTGAGACTAGAAGAGAAGTCAATATTGACTTGCAAGATTGATCTATACAGATCAAGCATGTTACAGATGTACAAAGCCTGATGTGTGTCTAGAGGATTCTCCCAGCAAGAGGGAGAAGACTATGACAAGACACTTACTCCAGTAATTGAAGAAATATTTCCAATATTTATGAAGACAACCAGAACAACCATGATTCATATATAGTATGAGATGCAGGGGGAGCAATCCCCATATTTAAAATTGAGTGGCAGTTGGTGCATTACATTAGTTGGGTCATGGAGACATGACTACAATGAAAGATAGAGTTATCTTCATGAAATAAGAAGAGCTACCTTCAATATCGGTTATTGAGCCAGTCTCAGTTTCAGATGAAGTTGTTGACATGATGGAGTAGAGGAGTTACTCACAGATTTCAGCAGCCACAGTGAGGATGAAGCAATCATTCTCATCTTTAGAGCAGGTGCAGGTGCAGAGTCCCGGCTCCAGAAGGAACAGTTGCAGAAAGAGGAGAGGACATACTCTCAAGTAGTGAGACAAATAGTGCTTTGCAGAGAGCACATAGCGCTAGCACATGATTGTGCAGATTCAGTTGCAGCTGAGCAAGTGTACCAGATTGGTATAATGTAATGAGAAAATTTGATTTGAAGATTGAAGATATAAGACTCATGTCTACCAGTTGAAGGAAACTCTGTACGTGTTGAAGCAAGCTCCTAGAGCTTGGTATGGAAGAATTGACAGTTTCCCGACGAGGTTGGGCTTTACCAAGAGTAAAGTTGATTCTAACCTTTATCTCAAGGTTATGAATGATGAGCCAGTGATGTTACTACTATATGTAGATGATGTATTCTTGACAAGACGAAGAAAAGCTCATCACAGATTGCAGAAGAAGCTCGCTACAGAGTTTGATGGAAGACCTAAATGCATTATCTCTTAGGTCTTGAAGTTTGGCAGAGCACAGAGAAGATCTTTCTTAACCAAGGGAAGTATGCGGTTGAAATACTAAACAGATTTGATATGTTGGAGTGCAAATCCATGAATACACCCATGGAAACAAAGTTGAAGCTCCTGGTTGACACTTCGTCAGAATTGATTGATGCTACATTGTACAGACAGATCATTGGATCGTTGATGTATTTGACGAACACGAGGCCAGATATATGTTTTGCTGTGAACACCTTGAGTCAGTTTCTGGTAGAGCCTAGACGTGTTCACCTGGTTGCTGCAAAACATGTGATGAGGTACCTTAAGGGTACACTGGATTTTGGTCTCTATTATACTAGAGATCATGACTTCAGACTGAGTGGTTACACCGATTCAGATTGAGCTGGAAGTGTTTCTAATAGAAAGAGCACTTAAGGATGTTGTTTTAGTCTGAGGTCAGCCATGACTTCATGGCAGATTAGGAAGCAATCAAGTATTGCTCTCAGCACGACAGAAGCGGAATACATTGTTGCATGTTCCGCCATTTGTGAAGCCATATGGCTTCGGATGTTGTTGACAGATCTATTTTATCTGGAGATGGAAGCCCCCGTGATTCTATGTGATAACCAAGTTGTATACAGATGATGGAGAACCATGTGTTCCATGATGAGTCGAAGCACATAGAGATCCGGTATCACCTCATTCATGATATGATGCAGAGAGGAGCTATAAAGCTCCAGTATGTTAGCACGGATGAATAGGTTGCTGATGTGTTGACCAAGCCTCTATCTCGTGTAAAGTTTGAACACTTTCAAGAAAAGCTTGGTGTAGTCTGAAAGGACCTCCCTCGAAAGGGGGAGTGTTGTTGTGATGCCATCCTAGTGCTGAAGATTTCCAGCTTCGTGTTGATGTTGTTGTGATGCTAGCCTCGTGTTGTGATGCCAGTATAGTGTTGAAGATTTCCAGCTTCGTGCTGATGTTGTTGTGATGGCAGCGTCGTGTTGTGATGCCAACCTAGTGCTAAATATTTCCAGCTTCGTGCTGATGTTGTTGTGATTCCAACCTTGTGCTGTGATGCTAGCCTAGTGCTGAAGATTTCCAGTTTCGTGATGATGTTGTTGTGATGCCAGCCTAGTGCTGAAGATTTCCAGCTTCGTGCTGATGTTGTTGTGATGGCAACCTAGTGCTGAAGATTTATAGCTTTGTGCTGATGTTGTTGTGATACCAACCTCGTGCTATGATGCCAGCCTAGTGTTGAAGATTTCCAGCCTCATGCTGATGTTGTTGAGATGCCAGCTTCATGCTGAAGATTTCTAGCCTAGTGTTGATGTTGATGATGCTCCAGCCTTTGTGTTGTGATATTGCTGTTGTTGATGTTGTATCAACCTTGTGCTGTTATTGATGATGATGTATTAGTGTTATACTAATCCATGTTGATGCAGATGATGATGATGATGCCATTCCATCTCCCTACTGTGAATGATGATATTGATGATGAGAAAAACTTCCGATGATTTATAGATATGCCAGTTAGTATTCCAGATGCTGTTGATGTTGCTTCCCTCTCTCTCTCTCCTGATGATGTTGTAGAATACCCTTCTTGTTAACGGGGAGTGTTGAAATATTGTAACTGCAAAGAGTATTCTATTTATTATTGATTTATTATTCATTAGATCAGTCCCCTTTTGTGGATTGATCATGTCGGGCATTGTAATTGACCAAATCCCCTTTTGCGGATTGGTCAAGCCCTAATTGTATTATGCAAATTAAGCAGTCGCCCCCCAGGCAATTTAAAGTGGTTTTAACCACTCAAGAAGACAAGTTGGCCCTGCCAGTGAAGAGACACCTTTTCAACACTTGCCAGTTTGTATAAATAAAGGAAGCCAACCACTCATTTGCTCAGTCACTCAGCTCACTCATCTAGTGCGGAAGTTTGAAGGAATTTGTAGTTGCTAGTTGCCAAAAGAAGGAAGAGAAGGAGGCGCATTGCTTAGTAGAGGATATTCTCTAGTGTTTGGTTTATTGTCTTGGCATTGTATTGGCTATTTATATTAAGGAAGTTTTTGCTGGGTTTTCTTCCCCACGAGGGTTTCCCAAGATAAATGCTGTTTATCTTGTGATTTTGTTTCTCTCAGTGATCCTATCTATGCTATGGTTATATAGTAAATTGAAAAGAAACCCAATAATAGCTTAAACCTTAACACAACCTGCATAAAAACAATATCATGATATAAACTGAGTCATCTGGGCCATTCTTCCACTCACACCTGCCCTCATACAGTAAAAGCATCAACCATGGGCTATCTGGACTGTTCTTCCTAAGCATGGAAGAATAACTGTCCCTGATTTCTGAGCCTGGACCATTCACCTAACTGGGCGATTCCTCCGGCTCTAAACATAGTGCAACCTGGAGAGAATGAGTCTGCCTTAGGGAATGCCTGTCCCTGATTGCTGAACCTGGACCATTCACCTAACTGGGCCATTCCTCCGTCTTTAAACATAGTGCAACCTGGAGAAAATGAGTCTGCCCTAGGGAACGATTGTTCGGACCGTCCTGCACCAACCTCCAAAACAGACCATTCTTCGAAACTGCTCACAACTGTGAACTTCGAAAGAATGATTGCTCTGCGAGGCAGACCATTTTGCTTGACCACTATTGAGAGTGACTGCCAAGAAGAATGACTGTCCTAGACCATTCCCCCACACTGGCCACAAGGGGAATTGCTGTCTATGGTACATCAACAATCTATCGAACCATTTTCATTACGAAAATGATTGTTCGATCTGGGCCATTTTCCGAACTGGAAAATGCTTGTCTGTCAGAAATCTCAAACCACTTTCCAAATTGGAAAGGAACTGCCCATTCTGGACCATTTTCCAAGCTGGAAAATGACTGTCCATAAATCAATGATATATCAGTGCTCCCTACCAATTTGGAGAGCCATCTCTTCCCTTTCAGCTAAGGGAGTTATTTCCACGATTCCCAACTTGTCTCGTAAGTATGCAAACTTTATCCTAGACATAGGCTTTGTCAAAATATTTGCTGTCTGCTCCTCTGTGGGGATATACTGGAGCTTCACTTCTCCTTCCTGGACTTTATCTCGAATAAAGTAGTATTTGATCTCAATGTGTTTCTACCGTTCATGAAACACTGGGTGTTCGGATAGCCTTATACAACTTTGATTGTCACAGTTTATTATGGCCGAATCTGGAACCTGATCAAATAATCCAAAAATCAACTTTCTCAACCATACTGCTTCTATACATGCCTCACATGCTGCGATATATTCTGCTTCTGCTGTGCTGAGTGCAATAGACTTATGTTTTCTGCTGCCCCAAGATATCATAGCGGAGCTCAAGCTAAAACACATCCCTGAAGTAATCCTGTCTTCTACACTTCCTGCCCAATCTGAATTTGTGAATCCATGAAGTTGTATATCACTAGATGCGATATATATTAAGCCATAGTTTAGCGTCCCACGAATATATCTTAGAACATGATTTGCAACTATCCAATGCTCATGTCGTGGTTCCACCTGAAACTGGCTTAGGGTGTTTACAGCAAAGCAAATATCTGGTCGGGTATTCACTAAATACATCAATGACCCAATCAATTGCCGATATAGGGATGGGTCTACTGGATCAGAATCTGAGTCTCTTACTTTCCTTATATTTGTGGTCATAGGAGTGTCCATGGATTTGCAATCTATCATTCCAAACTTCTAAAGAATCTTCACTGCATACTTTCCTTGTCCAAGGAATACTTCACCACTCTTTTGCCATACTTCTAGTCCTAAGTAATAATGCATGAGACCAAGATCTTTCATATCGAACTTAGAAGCTATTTCCTTCTTACACAGGATGATGAGAGACTCTTCACCTGTCAAGAATAAATCGTTGACATATAGCAGTGGAATCACAGGTGCATTATTCACGACTTTGTAGTAAAGATTTGGATCTGCATGACTCTTGGAGAAACCAAGTCTTATTAAGTAGTTGTCTATTCTGGCATACCAAGATCTTAGAGCTTCCTTGAGTCCATACAAGGTTTTCTTTAGTCTGCAAACATGAGTGTCTCTGGAGTGTACTTCAAATCCTTGAGGTTGTCTATGTATACTTCTTCTTCAATTGCTCCATCGAGGAAAGTTGTCTTTATATCCATTTGATGTAAAGTCCATCCCATGGAAGCAACAAGAGACATAATGGCTCTAATAGAAGTATATCTAGCAACAGGATCAAATGTCTCGTCATAGTCTTCTTCCTCCTTCTGGGAGAACCATATAGCTACGAACCTTGCTTTGTATTTGTCCACGCTTCCGTTTGCTGCATGTTTGATCTTATAGACCCATTTTGAAGTTACTACTGATTTTTCTTTGGGTCTAGGCACAATTTCCCATACGTCATTTTTCATGATGGATTGGTGTTCTTCTGTCATGGCTTCTTTCCATTGTTTCTTCTTAGCTGCCTCTTCAAATGTGGTGGGTTCTTCATTTAGAAGCTTTGTCATACATGCTGCATAGCTGGAGAATCTTTTGGGCTTTTTACTTTTTCTGAAGGTGTCACTTGGGGCTTTGAGTCTTTATGCTTCTTGTAGAGTAACTTCAAGCCAAGTTGGACGTTTCTTGGTTTTAGGTACAGTTTCTGATTCAATAGTTTCACGTGGTTGCATCGGATGATCAAGTTGTTATGTTTTTTCATTCTGACTTTTTGGAAGACATGTGCTTTCTTCTTTAGGCTCTTCATACTCTTCTTCTTCTATAGTTTCTTCTATGGATTTCTTGAAAGCCATCTTTTCATTGAAGGTTATGTCTCTGCTGACTTCAACCTTATGTTGTTCCAGGATATAGATTTTGTAGGCCTTGGATGATTCACTGTATCCCACGAATATGCCCTTCTTTCCTGAGGGTTCTAATTTCTTCCTTTTATCCTTGGGGATGTGAATGTAAACAGGGCATCCGAAGATTCTTAAGTGTTCCACATTAGGTTTCTTTCCTGAAAAGGCTTCTTCTGGAGTCATATCCTTCAATATGTGGTCAGGACTTCTGTTCTGAACATATATTGCTGTCATGGCTGCTTCTCCCCACAAATACATAGATAAACCTTGATCTCTCATTAGTGCTTTCATAGTTTCTTCAATAGATCTCTTCTTCCTTTTTGCTACACCATTTGTTGAGGATTATGAGGAACAATTAGCTCCCTCCTAATCCCTTCCGATTTGCAAAAGGCAAGAAATTCCTTGGATGTATATTCTCCTCCATTATCTGTTCTCAAGGTCTTGATTTATTGCTTGTGAGGTTCTCTATCTCTGCTTTGAATTCTTGAAACTTGCTGAAAAATTTATCCTTTGTCTTCAAGAGATATAACCAAGTCTTTCTTGAGTAATCATCTATGAAGATTACATAGTAAAGAGAACCTCCTAGAGATTTGACTGGCATCGGACCGCAAACATCTAAATGTATTAGATCTAGGATTTCCTTAGATCTATTATTGCTGCTTGAGAATGATTTCTTAACATTCTTACCAAGAGCACATCCTTTGCAAATTCCTTCATGTGTAGATTGTAGTTTTGGTATTCCTTCAACCATATTTTTGAGGAAAGGTAATGCTGTAGAAATTATCTGAGGTCCTATGAGGCTGCCATCTAAGGTCTGTCCTTGACCTTAGTATGGCTCTAAGTTTCAACTGTATGGCTGTCTTTTTTTGCTGTTTTAGGACAGCAAACAGTCATCCCACTTTCTGCTCAATGTTTTATAGGTTAAGTGTTCTTTTAAGGTGCCCTTGCAAGTGTTTTCTTATCTCAATGTTAGCACATGCAATATAACTTAAAACACATAACACTACCTCTAGATCTTGAACTTTAAAATGCTGATCTACACTTCTCAACATGAATAAAT
>JASDQU010711078.1:15512-33871 GCA_032191745.1 Picea mariana
GAGGGGGGGGGGGTGAATCGGTATAAGATACGTTTTTCTTTAAATGAGCATTCATCAATCATTCATTAACTTTAAGACAATAAATGCATGTAAACTCAAATCACAGTACACAAAGTTTAATTTGGAAACCCTTGTGGGAGAAAACCAAAAAACTTATCTTTATAAAAGATTGTAGGCACCAACCTACCAGAGACATCAATCTCTTCAACTGAGCATTAACTCAACAAGATATTGTGTAGGCACCAATCTATTAGAGACACCAATCTCTTTAGCTAAGCACCAACTCAACAAGATATTGTGTAGGCACCAACCTACTGGAGACACCAATCTCCTCAGCTGAACACCAACTCAGTAAGACATGTATAGGCAACAATCTAAGATCTTCATACATAGAGTACTTCTGACTTCACCTGCATGCTTCATACTTCATGCATTTCACATCATCATCATACCCTTAAATTTCATTCTCCAACGTCTCTCCTTGCTTCATACCCCAGACACAACTTCAAACCCTAGTTAGATTTAGCCTTCATGCCCTAGCGAACCTCATAGCATCATTCCCAGAATATAATTCCAGACTGTAGCATCACAACCTCAAAACAACATACTTTGTTGCGTAATAGACCTTAGTCCTTCATAGCGCACCCTTAAAACTCCAAGAATTCTTTTTGCGCACGTTTAGACCCAAAGAATAATCCCTAGCTCCTCTTGCGCACCTCAGATCTCTTCTATGCACTTGTACTTTCTTTTATTTCTTGGATACTCTTCAAATGTGCACATCTATCCTGTATTTATAGTGTTTCTACGTTCACTTATGGTATCGACTTGCAAAAACTGGTTGGGCTGACCTAACAGAATCTTTCATATCTCCTCATTTCTAAGGAGTTAGAGGGAGTGCCATATACCATTGGAAGGGTCTTGGAATAAGCTTTTCAACCATATATCCTATGCTCCCATTTGAGCTAGGTCTTCATAGTGAAAAAGCCTTCAAAGATAGGGTATCCAAACTGAGCATAAAAAATCCAGAAACAAAATTTCTAACAATCTCCATTTTGTAATCTTTACGTTGGACATTTGTAGTCTCCTCCTGTCTTTGACATCAATGAAAACAATATTTCCAACATGAGCTAGCTATATATTTTGCAGTGAACACCTTGAGTCAGTTCATGGTGGAGCCAAGGTGGGAGCATTGGGTAGTAGCAAAGCATTTTCTCAGGTATTTGAGAGGCATAGTGGAGTATGGTCTAAGATATCTTGGAGATGGTGAAGTGAAGTTGCAGGGGTACTCAGACTCAGATTGGTCATGCAGTTTAACAAATAAGAAGAGCACCTCCGGGTGTTGGTTTAGCTTGGGATAAATGATGATATCCTAGTTCAGTAGGAAGCAAGCTTCCATAGCAGTTAGCTCAACAAAGGCAGAGTACATGGCAACCAATACTGCTAGTTGTGAGGTCATATGGCTTTGCAAGTTACTTGCAGGTTTATTTGATCAGGAGTTGGAACCTACAACCTTTCACTGTGATAATCATAGTTGTATGAAACTCAGAGAATCCAGTATTTCATGACAGGTCGAAGCATATAGAGATCATATATCACTTCATACAAGACATGGTTTGGAAGGGAATAGTGAAGCTCCAATACATTTCCACAGATCAATGGGTAGCTGGTATTCCAACCAAGCCCTTGGCAAAAGGGAAGTTTGAGGCATTCAAAGACAGACATGGATTGGTGCAAAATTCCTTCCTCACTGAGAGGGAGTATTGAGAAATATAGCTCAAAAAAAAACTTCTGCACAGGTTCAGTGTGAACGTGTGAGAAGTAGTTGGAGATATTTCTATTTTCAAAAAGAAATTATGTTTTGTAGTTCACTTTAGTAAAAAAGTGAAAGTCTTATATTTAATTGTTGAGTCTAAAAAGTGTATTTCATGTATGCATGAATTAGACTAGGAGTAGTTTAAAGATATATTAGGGTTTTGGTCTTAGCTAAAAGTATAAGCACAAGTCAAGATAGAGAGTTTACACACATAAATAGTTGAGCAGGTTGAGCGATTGAGAGAGAGTGAGAGAGGCAAATCCGGGCAGTAGGTAGAGGCGGTACAAGGATCCATACAGTTCCATATAGCCACACAGAACAATTCTGTAAAATCATATGGATAGGACTGTACATATCAATACAGTCTGTATAGTCGATCGTACAGTCCATATAGCCATACAACAAGTGGTACTTCTTAGGCAAGTTGTTCCACTCAGTTCAGGGTAATTTCGATAATTGTGTAGTTGTTTTTTGGCAGCGTGTCGAGGTTTCCTTGTAAGCTTTTTGAAGGAATGAAAAGCTGATTTTGAATGAGTAATTACCTGTGTATGTGTGAAATTGATTTTATGCTTCCGTTATTTGATTTCCAACTATTGTGTGATTGATGCTATGCTCTAATTTCAATGTTAATTAAATTCAACAATTTACTTATTTAATTGAAGTCATAAGGATAGGCTTGGAATTTTCACAACATTTAGCATAGGTTGGAAGAGTGATCAAATTGGTTGAGGGCTGAAATGTACCCGTTTGGACCTTTTTTAGCCCCTTAAATAGCCACTAGAATTAGGGCAATGTTAATAGGATTACACTAGCAGTAAAGAATACTTCCAACAATGTTATTGCCAGTAGATTTGAATTTTGAAGAGTAGTCAATTCTTGGAAGTCAAAGAATTCATTGAAGGGAACATCCTTCATTAGGTTGATTAATGGGCACATATATCAAGGTGATCTTAAACCTTGGAGTGGTTATAACTCCTTCTATCCATCTTTGCACATATTGCCATAGAGATCCATATTTCAGAAGGTTTGTTAGAGTGGTTGAAGGAGCGTCCCACCTCAAGTGGCCTCCAAGGCATTTTTTGGGGAAAACGAATGGTTCAATGACCATGATTTTAGGGGGGTGTCCAGCATGTGAGGAGGATAGTTGGCATCAAGCACTTTAAGGTCAACAACCCTATTTGGAGGAGCACCCATCCTTTAAGGAGAAATATAAAGCTATTTTATTGCCTTAAACTGCGTGTCTAGGATTTGAAAATGTGTTTTAATATTTATTCTTGGAGCAAGTTGTGGATCTAGAATCAACAAATTGTCACTTTATTGTAAGGAGATGGAGCTAGAACTCTATTTAAAGAGTAGTTGTCTCCATTTGTTATTCATGGTTGGATTGATAGGGCAAATCCCTCTATTTTGGGGGTATGATTATGGTCTTATGCTAGAGTGGTTAGTGTGTTTATTGTTGAAAATGGTTTCTTTTGAAGGTAAGTCTTTGCATATAAGAAGGGACTAAGATTGAGGTTCTCAACCCTCCTTAGCCCTTGATGCAATCTTGGATATTGGGTAAGCTTTCCGCTGTAATAAAAGATTTGATGTTTGCCCATGTTAATGGCTCATTTAATTCTATGATATTGGTATTGAAGATGCGACTTGTTGTTTGGGATGTCCATTCCTTTGAAGGCTATCTTTCTTGGTCTTTTTCGTTATAATCTCATATTATGGTTCTTCCTTCAATATTTGAGTTACACATTATTATTGGCTTTAACACATTGGTTGTGATGGTGCATTTGTTGTTAGATCCCTCACTCACTCTCCTATAACCTACAAATACATTTGGATTAGTCATGGCACATTAGTGTATGGCTTGACTATGTCTTCTCCATATCACTCCGATCCCTCTTAGTTCTAATTCCTTGACTCCTTAACCCTTGTATTGGCATTGGTCTTAGAAACCCACCATCCACTTAAATCTAAATTTTATCATATATCTTCTAGGGATGCCCCCCTTGCGCTGAAGGAGAGTCGGCCTAAAGTGAGAGAGAGAGAGAGCTACTATGGTGATAGTGGGTAGCACTCTTAGTTCCCCTAAATCTACACGTGTGAGATTCTCAACCCTCCTTAGTCCTTGATGTAATCTTGGATATTGGGTCAGCTTTATGCTATAATAAAAGATTTGATTATTTGCACATGTTAATGGCTCATTTAATCCTATGAAATTATTATTGAAGATGWGACTTSTTGTTTGGGTTGTCCATTCCTTTGAAGGCTATCTTTCTTGATCCWTYTCGTTATAATTTCATGTTATGGTTCTTCCTTCAGTATTTGAGTTGTATATTATTTATTGGCTTCAACACATTAGTTGTGATGGTGCATCTAGAGCCCTCACTCATTCTCATGTAACTTAAAAATYCATTTGGACTAGTCAGAGCACATTAGTGTATGGCTKGCCTATGTATTGTCCATATCACTATAAGGCTTAAACCCTGTTTGTTTGTATTCCTTGATTCCATGACCCTTGAATTGGCACATCTTAACAACCCACCATTCACTTAAATCTAAAGTTTATCATATATCTTCTAGGGATACCCCCCTCGTGTCGTAGGAGAGCCAACCTAAAGTAAGAGAAAGAGATATTGTGGTGATGGTGGGTAGCTCCTCTTAGTCCCCCTAGAGCTACACTTGTGCTTTAGGGATTTACCATTGAAGTGCAGGTTTTCAGAGATAACACTTCACAAAGTGAATATTATAGTTGGGAGTGTCTCAATGTTGAAAGAATCATTCCCCTTCATTCTTAATAAAGTACTATTAGGTGCTATGGTCTAATATGATGAACTTAGGAGTTGGAATTGTTACTCTTTTCAGAATTCCAATTATCCAATTTTAAACATTTAAACTATTCAAGTATATGTTTTTAACATGGATGTATCCAATAAAAACATTTTGTCTTTATGAGAAATTTCATCTTTGTATTAACCTATCCAAATCCTCTTTGAGCCCCTATTGAATTCTGTTACTATCCTCATTAATATTTTTGGTTGTTTTCTTGTGATTTGAATAGACATTAAATTATACATAATTTTAAAAGCATGCCAAGCTTGTTTGACTTATCAATATATTTGATGGATGTTTCATGCCTTGTAGTTACTGAATTTTCTATTTTATATAGTATTAATTTCCTAAGTTTTTTTGTCTTTGATGGATGTTTCATGCCATGTAGTTATTGAATTTTCTATTTTATATGGTATTAATTTCCTAAGTTTTTTTTTGTCTTGGAGGTTAGTATGTTATCCTTGTATTTTCATTGAAGGTGTTCTCTTTGTGCAGATCGTGTCAAGAGTGCGTGCAGGAGTTCAAAGGTTGTTGCTCAACAATATGCACAAGTGCTCCTAGGCTTAGACCTGTCTTATATGATGCCCAACCTTATGAACGATGGCATATATATCGCGACTCTAGATGTTCAACCCAAGACGTAGGGCAAAACAATAAATGAATCGCCAAAGTTGTTTCCTAAGAAGACCCCCATTATTCATCATTAAGGAAAACATGCACCTGCAAAGTCTCACATTAGTATGGTTCTTATTGATGTTTTGTTGTTTTTATATCGGTGAAACATATTGATGATATTTTTAGGTGCTGGATGATCTAATCAATTGTTTAGAATCCAATTCATTGTGTTTAGAATCCAATTCATTGAGGTGATTTACACTTGGTGTTTCCAGCTCAAGAAACTAGAGAGGATTTGTTCGAATGCTTATGGTCAGAGTTGGGGAAAAGTATCAATTCAATAGAGATTCATGTTTTCATGGGTTTAGCTAGAACATTAAAAGTATCATTTTCTCTTTTTGAAATGGTGTTTATGTATTCTTACTCCAAAGAAGAAAACATGCATAGTAGTAATCAAACCATACTAATATTATTGCCCGACACTTGCAAAATGATTATATAATAATAGACTCGGGAAGAATTACAATCAAGTTTGTCGAATGACAATATGGATGAACACAAGTTTGGTTTTCAAACTCTTGAGCCATGACATTGATGTAGTTGTATGATGTTTGTATAATTTTGCATTTATTTGTTTTATAAAATTATACATTGATGCTTAGACTAAATGGGTCACATATATGTTATATGTAATACATATAACATAGCGAATACTCTATAAGATGCAATTTGTACTAAATATTTAACATTTTTTTTATAGATAATATTCAACGTTTTTATGCATGTTTATGGTAGGAATTCCTACAAAACCATGTCAAAGTTTTGTGAGTGAGGGCTCTATTAGACTCGTGAAGAAGTTTGGGAAAATGTCTACACACAATTCCTTCATTTAAGGAACAAACAATGGGTCCTACTTTTGTTGCTTCAAAATGGATATGCCTATTATCTAACAAAGATGTATATGTAGAGCAATTTGTACCCATTTGATATAAAAGATGAACAACAACACGATAACATATGATATATATATATATATCATATGATATCTTCCTTTTGGGGTACTTTGAGTTCTTTTGGTCTAAACAGTGGTAGAAGACTAGCTTGATCTCCTTGCCCTAAAATGCTTAAATTTATTTTAGTGGTGCAGACATAATTTTGAATAATGAATTTAAATGGTTTATCTAATTGAATGGACTAGAACGATCAATTTATTTTTTATCTAGGGGTGGAGTGACCCATTTAGAACTAGATCCTTCTTCAAAGTCTTTGGCAATATGATTTACAATTTGATATCCGTGGCAGCTTTGAGATCGATGATCCATGGAGACGTAGATGAGATTAGAACCAGGAATAGAGAACCAAGGCATATGTCTAGTGGGTGTTGTTATATTGTAGATCACGGTTCGAGTTTGAAGAGGTTAGAAAACCCTATATCTTAAGAGTTTGGAAAAAAATCTCTCTATTTATATCATGCTCAAGCTCCAAGGACAAAATGAAGGTACTTCAACAAAGCATTGGGAACTTCACCTTTTGATGCATGCAAATCATAATTAAGCACAATTGTAGGGCATACTGATCAACATCGACATTGTTTAGTTGCTTCACTTCTAAAACACCAAATGTAGATTGGGCAACACAACACACTTAGTGGTACCATAGAGAGAAGAGCAAGGGGACTCACACTAGTAAGAATTGCCACATGGATCTAATACTATGAAACAGGGGAGAAATTAACAATAGAAAGGAATTGACGACATAGGCTAGGGTGACTTATGTGAAAAAGGGGCAAGAAATTGATGACAGAGGTAAGGTGACCTTGAGTAGCTTCTCTATTAAAATCCAAGATAAGATAAGATAAGATACCTAATGTGAGGCATAACAACACATATATAGAGTCATGAATTCTTTGGATTTCAAACCAAATATAAAACTATGAATAAAATATAAGATCTAGTCTTATGAAGTCATCTCCTTGCACAAGATCTCTGATAGTGTCTAAGAACATATCTTCTTTTCACAAAGTACTTAAAGTAGATTCCCATTAATGGTGTTCTCACTATATGACAATGTTTGCTCATGAGAAAAGCTAGTTTTACAAAAGCAACTGCTATATAAATGTCATCATTAAAGCAAATCAATTTTCTTTCACCACACAAACATCCAATCATCATATAATTGTACTGTAGAATAGGATTGCGTTGTTGAGCATCATTGACGTCACTAAATATGGCAACAACATTTTGGTGGTCCCTTATAGGTGACTTGAGACCTATGGTTACAAACTCAGAGGACTATGAAGTATCTATTGAAATTGTTTGTTAGATGGTGGGCTTAAAATCATTCCAAGTAGTGCGGATGACCTAGTGTGCCACACTCATTTATTTACCCAGTATTGGTTTCCACTTTTAACTAGGAAAATAGGTATCAAGAAGACAAGTGAGACTCTCAAAAGTGGATTTAGTACATTGTCCAATTATGACATTGCTTGTACAACTTGCATTCAAAAGCATATATGCTATTATACTATCTATGTGACCTAGTCTACCATTGTTAATGTGCATGGTGATAAATGAAGCCATATTGAGAGATGCCAAATGGCATTCCTTCTAGTTCATAAGAATCTAGGGATAACCTATGCATGATAGAAAGACAATTTTTTGTCTTTTCTTCTAAGGTCTTGGTTATGAATGTTTTTAGACCCTTTGAGATATGTTGAACTTCATCTTCATTTGCCTATTTAGAAGTCCTAGTCATTCAAGTAGATGTTATTTCACAAGTGAGTGCATTGTCTAAATGATTGCCAATGGATTTGATCCATTCTATTGTAAAATGAAACATAGAAAACCACAATTTCCACCCTAGCTATCTTCCATGAGCTATGAACTATAAATTCATGACTTTGGTCTTCAAAAATGTTGCAAGATTCTTGTTGTTGGTTTTGACTACAAAAGTTGAGGCATTAAATACAATAAAAGCTTTTTCCAATCTCTTTTAACAACAATAATTTCTTTTCTCCAATGTACTAATGCTTCTTGGATTTTGAAAACTCATTGGATTTAGCACCATAAAGTTCTTTGCTGTCCTCTATTTTTTCTATTAATGAGGTAGATGAGAAGTCATTGGAGGCATCTATCGACAAAATTATTTTTTCTTTTCCTAAAGAGTATTGAAGGAGTGGCAAATTCTAAGCTTCCAATTTTTGTTTTTGCATTGTAGTTGTAGTTGGTTTTAACTAACCACCTTCATGCATGTGTTTCCAAATAAGAGTTGTTTTCTTTGAAGCCTTTATAATATATTTTCTTACATAATTGATACAACCTAAGAACAATTGATTTGAGTTTTGTCCTAAAGCTCATCGGGAAACTCATAGAATTTTGTGACAATCTAAGGTTGCATTAGAACTCTTCCTTCATCGATGGTCAAACCAAGATAATCAATCTTAGTTTCCATATTACCATCTTTGTCTTACTTAGAACAAGACCAAATTGTCCACTTTAACTCTGTAACATTGGAGGTGTTGAGCATCTTCTTTGATTGATGGAGAAAATATGAACATGTCATCAATATAAGTGTTGATAAAGTCACTATATTGCAAAAATATGAAATTCGTCCTTATCTGAAAGAAAGCATGAGCATTTTTTAATCCAAACGACACCATAATCCATTCATAATGTATACCTAGGACTCTAAAGTTCATTTTACGGTGATCTTCCTCTACAATCATGATTTGGAAATATCCAGAGTTACAATCAAACTTAGAGAATACTTAGCACCTGCAACTCTCTGGATTATCATTTCTTTGTTTGGGATTCGATAAGGTAGAGGAATGGAATGACAAGGCATGCACTTAATTACTAATCTCAACGTTCCTCTAACCCACTCAATATGATTATTAACCAAAAAGACTTCGCATCCATAATGAGAATCACTTACCATGTTTAATTATTGTTTTAGTGATTCTTTAATTTGCTTCTTTGTTTCTTCTTGGTTGCTAGGTCTCATTGGGATAGCTTTTCCATGGATGCCTCTCTCATGTCTTGTGTATAATCACTTCAATTATATCTTTATGCCAAAACTCAAAAGGACATCTAAGTATAATTCGACCAATTGTTGCTCAATTTAATTGATAGTTGGAACCTTTTAAACTTATTGGACTTTGGTTGCTCATTTCACCTCCTTTTTTTAGTAGAATTCAAGAATGTCATGGCAAGAACCAATATTTTGTTATATCAAATGTCTACTACGATTAGTGTATTGATACTTGTTTTGTGTGAAACAATCACATGCTTGTCATTAATCACATAACCAACACATTTTTTTGCAATTGAGATAAGGTCAACAATATCGAGCAAAGGTATAGACAATGTAATAGGAAAACTAGGTTCATCTTGATTGCAAAAGTTTATTTGAACTTTGTCGAGTATCAATTTTCATTTTGATATCCGAGGCATAGCTAGTAGTGAAGGTGACATCACCTCCAAATGTTGAACATGGGATTGGTCTTGGAATTTGCTTCCATTTTTTTTAAGTATTGGAACAAGTTGTATTGGTGGAGCATCTTGATTTGAAAAAAGCATCTACTTTTTCTATCTATTAGTTACATATAATGGACAAAAATATAGACATAATTGTTGGCTTGCACCAAATTGTGAATCACTTGCATTTCTTCGTTGGGAAGCCACTATTGTTTTGACAATCTAAATTTTGGAGGAACAATGTTGTGTTCTAGTTTCCATTGAAGAAGTCTTGTTTATCCTTTGCTGGGAGGTCATCATTAGTTGAACTAGTAAGAAAGTTTGTATCAAAGTTGCTTGTTGTCACGGGGCTATACTTGTCACCCTTTAGCATCTCATACCACCCAAGGATTCTAGTCGTCGAGCGACATCAACATGATCTTGCGTGTTGGGCTTGACCAAAAACCTTGTGAAAGTTTGAATGCTCGCTTCACTATAGGTGATGTTGCACCATCGCCACCCAAGCATCGACACCTACACGCACCTCTCACAAGCCAAGCATATTAGGAAAACCTACTTCCCAACGTGCAATCGTGCTATCATCCATCTAGGTTGACTTGTGATAGTCATGGAAGATCATGTCCCTTCTCGTAAGGCGTTCACATCCTTCAATGCACGTATCATTGTTGTTGCCTTACGATGGGTGATGCACAATCTACCACATTTCCAAGTCACATCATCCTCTACCGAGAAGCCCAACATGATATCTCGTCTGTTGGATGCCCATCCTACTCGACAAGACATCCTCCTTGGTCCTCCTAGCCTACGCGCTAATACACCTCCTTGACTGTCTCATGGCTATCACCCGTGAGTCGGCCACCAAGGCTAGAAAATATAAGGACTTGTCATGCAACTTGCCAAGCATGCCTGACACACCCTCTTTCGAACTCACCATGTGTCTTGCCAAGTTTGCTCGACGCGCCTTCTATCACACCAAACCAAGCACTCTCTTAGCCAACTCGTTGATTGGTCACGTCTCCGCACCTGTCATGATAGTGCATGCCCTTCCTAAGTGTTGGAGGTCTTACATTCTCCCTCACTTGAAATCATTGACGTCCTTGTCAACACACCCCCATAAACTTAACCGATGAAAGGGGTATTGGTGGTGGTGAAGAGAGAGTTCCGCAATGTCCATTCGAATGACACTCTAATACCATTTTTCATGGGACTAGACTTGTCGCCCTTGAGCATCCCATACCAACTAAGGAGTCTATTCATAGAGAGACATTGGCATGACCTCACATGTTGGGCTTGACCAACAATCCACTTGTATCATCTGGAATACACCTCACTGTCATTTCTTGGTGAACCCAAGCCAAACATATTTAACCACATAGAAGTTTGAATGCTCGTTTCACTATAGGTGATGCTACGCCATTGCCACCCAACCATCGACACCTACACGCACCTCCCCTGAGCCAAGCATACTCAAACAACCGATTACCCAACATGCAGTCGTGCTATAATCCATCTAGGATGAATCGTAATAGTCACCGACGATCATGTCCCTTCTTGTAAGGAGTTCACATACCTTCAATGCTCATATCACTGATGTCTCTTTATCATGGGAGATACACAATCTACCACATTGCCAAGTAGTGTCATCCTTTGCCAAGAATCCCAACATGGCATCTCATTAGTTGGATGCCCATCCTACTTGACAAGATGTCCTCCTTGATCCTCTTAACCTATGCTCTAGTACACCATCCTGACCGTCTCGCGACTATCACCCGCGAGTCAACCACCAAGGCTACCAAATATAGGGACCCGTTGTACAGCTTGACAAGCATGACCGATGTGCCCTCTCTTGGACTCATTGTGTGTCTTACCAAGTATGCCTGACACACCTTTCATTGCACCAAACCAAGAGTGTTCTTAACCAACTCATCGACCAGTCACGTCTCCACGACTGTCATGATAAAGTGCGCCCTACCTGAGTGTTGGAGGTATTACACTTTTGGATTCAGTGGCTTACTAAGTTGTTGACTTTGTCAGATTGCTAGTATTGGAATTCTAATCAAGACATTATGGTCCTTGACAAAGATCCCTCTTAGATAATTACAATCTGACTATGGAAATGAATAATATGAAGACAATGCTTTTATAATTTGTGCAATTTGTTGCACTACAATGGTGATTCTATTTGATTCTTCTTCATCTATATCAAAGTTTCATCCATCCTCACATCTATGGGGATCTTCTTCAAATAATACATAGATATCTTGATTTTCAACTTCATCATCGAACAAAATGAATTCCCTCCATCAATCATAGTCAAAGGATTTGTTGTATAGTCGCTTAATGTGTTGAAATGCTTTGGAAGGGAATTTTAGTACAAAATGTCTTTTAGAATGGATAAAACAACACAATTCTTTGTGCCACACTGAGAATTATTACGAAAGTATATATACTTTGGAAATCTTTTAGGATTATGGACTTTCTTGAACACGTATCACCCAAAATTTGTTCTAGTAGAATGATCGGGATGCTTGTAGGGATAATCCTTATCCCTTAGATTATATCTAAACATTTTGTTATATAAAGCATTATTAGGAAATTGCTCTATATTTTTCATTAAGTGATTTTGATAACAAAGATAATCATCCAATGACATTTGACAATGATATCACTAAAACAAATTTGATTGATATGAATATGGCAATTCTCAAAATCTCTTAAAACCAACTCACCAAAGTTGTGGGGTAATGAAGTATGATAGTGTATTTTTGTTGCTCCAACTTGTAATATCTTGCTAGAAATACCAATTTATTAGTATTTTTGCAAGTAGGCTTCAAATTTGGAAAAATATTCTAACTTCATTATTGGGAGTTGCAATATTGTGTGTCGTTGATTTATTTGTCTATTATAGACAATTCACTTTAGCATTACGACTTCCAAATAATTAAGACAAAAATATTCAATAGCATCTTGATTTGTTGAGGTGCATCTATCTGAAAAGCCATACATGTTGTTTGGATTCAATTCCAATCACAGAGGAGTGAAATAAATTACGATTTTTTTGCATTTCTCTCAATGCACCAATCCAAACCCTAATGGAATCTTAAAAACTTTTTGATATATCTAAATCAAGAACAAATATTGCAATTGAGGCTTGCAAAGATCATTGGAAACATGTACATTCTCTTATGACCTGAGATTTTGAAATCATATAAATATTTGATCTTTATATTTTATTTACTTCTTAGAAGAGGGAGTTCTAGGTTATGGGGAAGTATTATTAAGTATGGGAGCTAGGGAAGACCAACCACTTCTTTTGACGAGTCATGTGCATTCATGGAGGCAAGTTTTTCTATCCTTTCTTCTAACTTGGCTTCAATTTTGGCTTTTGACATAGCATATTCGTATCCTTCTTTTTCCCTTTTGGGGATTTGAGCTTTAAACATTGCAATAGCTCAACTTCTTCAAGCTCATTCCTTGGGATATCTTAAGCACTAAGTTGCCAATGAAACAAGTATAGAGCTTTCTTCTTTTTATAGTGACAATGTTCTTTCTTCTAAACTTTCTGATTGTGTTCCTTTTCAAATTTGAGAATAGATTTAATACTTTTTTCAATTGTTACAACTTGTGCATGGCACAAATCCATGTTTAATTCAACATAATTAGTGCAATTTATCAAGTTGTTACATCGTCAAATGGACACGTTTAGGTCATCTAGACAAGAGGCCTCTATTTCAACTATGTATGAATGATTTGCAACCCAATCAACCTTTTTGTCATGATCTAGAGTATTTATAGTGGAAAATTTGTGCTTGGGTGGCCATTGTACACCATCAATAAAATCTCAACCATTGAGATTCTAGGAATCTTATCAATGATACAAATTTTGTTGGATAAAAGAATGAGGGTGAAGCATGCGAACATGAGACATGGTGAAAATTTGTGCTTGGGTGGCCATTGTACACCATCAATAAAATCTCAACCATTGAGATACTAGGAATCTTATCAATGATACACATTTTGTTGGATAAAAGCATGAGGGTGAAGCATGTGAACATGAGACATGGTGAAATTTTTATCAGGGGCCTTTTTAAATATGGAAGAGACATTGTTAATGTCTATAAATTCAAGTAGTTCATTACCATATGTAGCCTCTAATGTGCTTTCATGCACTTCTTCATGGATTGTTCTAGAAGGAATTGGCATTGGTTGGGAATGTAATTGGAAGTCTGATCAAAGATAGATAATATATTCCAAGTTGTTGTAGTTGTAAGATAATTTTTTGTTTTGTTTTTAGAGTAGTTTTTGGTTTTGGTCTAGTACAAAATGTATTTCTAATAAAAGTACAACTACAACTAGGGATAGTACTGACCTTTGAACCATATCTTTATAATGAGAAGAGGAAGGTTTGTGTTCATAAGATAAATCCCAATATGATGGAATTGTATTCTCTTCAATAATCATACCTTGAGCTTCACATTTTCCATGTATTGTTTCTATTTGATTATAACCCACATGTTAAGTGTAGCAATATAGGGTATTTGAAAGACTCAATGCTGGATATATTTTTACAAATAAATATTCAACATCTTCATGCATATCTATTTTTGTAACTCCTACTAAATCCTTCCAAGCTTTTACAAGCTAGGGTTTTGTTAGACTCATGGGGAAGATTGCGAAAATCTCAACACACACATCGCCTTCATCTAACGAATGGATAAAAGATCCTACTTTTACTACTTCAAAATGGATATGCCTATTTTCTAAAGATATATATGTAGAACTATGTGTACTCATTCAATACAAAGGATGAACAACAATGATACAACCTCTAAAATGTCTAAATTTGTACTTGTCTTCTTTTTTCAATGCTTTGAATTCTTATGGTGTAAACAATGGGATAAAATTGGCTTGATCTCTTGGTCCTTGAATGCTTAAAGTCATTCCAATGGTGCAAACATAATTTTGAGTAATGAATTTGAATGACATTATATTATTCAACTGACTGGAACAATACATTTTTTCCCTCTTTATGGGTGGTGTTGTCCATTCAAAACTATATCCTTCTTCAAAGTATTTGGAAAAATAATTATAACTTGAAATTCACGACAACTCTAAAATTGGAAATCCATGGAGACCAAGATGATAAAAACTAAAAAAAGAGAACCAAGGTGTATGCATAGTGGGTGTTTCTATATCATAGATCATGTTGTGAGTTCAATCAAGGGATAAATGAAGGTACCTTGATAGAGAATTCAGAGAATTGATTTTTGATACATGTAGATCACAGTTAAGTGTAAGTGTAGAGAATGCAAATGAACACCAACATCATTCAATCCTTTCTTCACTTCTAAAACACTAGTTGTAATGAAACTAGCTTGACACACTTAGTTGTATCACATACATAAAAGCGAGGGGACTCACACTAGTGAGAATAAACACATGGATTTGATATCATAAAAGGGGTGAGGAATTAATGACAAAGGTCAGGAAACCATGCATGGATTGTCTATTAAAATCCAAGATAAGCTAAGATACATAATACAAGGCTTCACAACATATTTATAAAGTCGTGGATACTTTGGAATTCAAAGAAAATATCAAACTATGAACTAAAAGATAAGATTTGATCTTATCAGGTCATCTTCATACAAGAGATATCGAACAATGTCTAATATCATATCTTCTCGACAAAAGGGGTGAGGAACTGATGACATAGAAGAGATGAAAATAGAGGTCAGGAGGCCTTACACAACTTCTCTATTAAAATTCAAAATAATGTAAGATACATACTACGAGGCAATACTATAACATATTTATAGAGTCATGGGGACTTTGGATTCCAAACCAAATATAAAACCAAGAAGTAAAATATAAGAATGTGTCTTATCAAGTGATATCCTCACATGAGATATCCAACATTGTCTAATATCATATCTTGTTTTCATAATGTACTTAAGGTATATTCCCATTGAGGGTCTTGCCACCATGTGATGGTCTCTACTCATGAGAAAATATACTTTAACAAAAGAAACCACTATCTAAATATCATTATTAAAGAAAATACATTTTCTTTCACCACACATGTATCTAATCACCCAATATTCATACATTTTGATGGTCCCTTAGAGGTGTTGACTCATACTTCGTCCACCTATTCCAAAAAATCTCACAAAGAGTTGTGAAACTTATAACTCATTTAAAAAATTTAATAATTATAATACATAGTGGTTGACACTTTATGGTTTCATAAAACATGTTGATAATACTTGGTATTAAGTTTGATATGAGAATGGAGGTGTATGGGCTTTAGGCTAACCATTATGTCTGCCATGCATTGAATTGGAAATGACTAGGGCATGTTAGGATATTTAGACACTTAGGAGTTAGCTAAGATCTACTTGGTCTATTGTGTCGTTAGGTAAAAGTGTGTTTTCTAGTGTGTTTTTGTAGTATGCATTAGTATGCATTTGTAGTTAGGAAATCCGATGGTCACGATATGTTTCCGACATAGAGTGATTCGACGATTCATACTCTCCTCGATCTTAACGACCATTGATCTGTGTCTTAACACCCGATTGGTCCATGATCTCTATTTAAAGAGCATGGAGGGTCATTTTTCGATGATCGATTGTGAGAAAATCTCTTGTAAAATCTCTCTGTAATCTTTTTCTTTGCATTAATAAACTTCTCCAAGTGGCTGCGTTGGCTGGGGCCGTGGATGTTTCCCCATAGGGGTTTTACCATGCGAAAACATCGACGTGTTGATCTTTGATCTGGTTATGTGAGTGGTTACTGAAGGTGTTCATCCTCTGTTGGAATACCTGTGTTGTCGAACATGGTATCAGAGCCTGTTTGAAGACCCGCTCCTATTGTAGATCGAGATCATGAAGATGAGCTGCCTCATCTTCATTTTTTGTCATTTACATACATTTCTGGGCTGAGAGGACTATTCCATTGCGTCCGGAGCACTAGTTTCATTCAGGAACACTTTTGGTTTCACTCGAAAAGGTTTTCGTTTGCCCAAGATACAACCATTACAGTGAGATCCAAAGCTTTTCTTTGTAAAAGTGAGCCCCACCTCTCTTTATAAAAGTGGGTCACTTCATAAAGCAACTTACACTACCATGTGGTTCTTTGGTTACCATTTATGCCTTTTTTAAAAAGGGCATAACTCTCACATCTGAAGTCCATTTTCAGTGTCGTTTTTTTTTTAAAACCACATAACTTTTCGAGCTCTTTTCATTCAGATCATTAGTTTTAGTTTTTAAATCTGTATTATCTGCATATTTAATATGGATTTTACAAGCAATCTTACTTACCAGCACCAACTACTTCCAATGGAAATACCATATGGAGGATTTATTAAGAAGTAAAGGCTTGTATCGGATTACCTTGGGAAAGGAAACAACATCCACTGATGCTGTTAAGAAAGCCAAATGGGATAATAGGAATGACGAAGCATGTGGATTAATCAAAATGTCCATCTCTCTTGATTTAAGGTTTCACCTTCAATCAATTGATAAACCCAAAGAAGCTTGGGAAAATATTGAATCTGTGCTTGGTAAACACAATATTATTTGAGCACAACAATTAGAAAATCAAGTACTAACTTTAAGTCCAAGTGTTTTTTCTTGCATTGAAGACTATCTATCTAAGTTTAAAACACTCATAACTTTATGTGAAGAATGTAAGATAAAGATAGATGAAGATCATTGCATCTATCTTATTCTTTCTAAGCTAGGTAGTGCATATTTTGTGTTTGTATCTACCTTTTATTCCATGCAAGAGGCTCTAGGGGCATCTTATCAAAAACCCAATCTTGAGAACTTTTGTGATGCTTTGATTAGAGAGCAAGATAAGCTAGTACAACTTCGAGTGATCAACATTGCAGGTACCTCCAACAAAGCCTTAGTTGTCCATCAGAAAGATAAACCCAAAAATCCCAAGAAGCAACATCCTCGCCACAAGAACAAGCAATATAAGGGTCCCAAACCCACTCAGACAACTTTTGATCCTAATGGAGACAAATGAACAAAATATTAAAATAAGAATACTAACATACATTGCAACTTTTGTGATAAAGATGGTCATGATGAGTCCAAATGTTTCAAGAATATGGCAACTTTAGAAGCAACGATGAAGAAGCACAACATCAGTATTGATTCTACTTCTTCTTCTTCTTCTCATGGACATGCACTTTCTGCTTCTGGTTTCTCCTTCAATACAAATTCTACTTCTACTTCTACTTCTAATGAGTGGCTTATTGATTCTAGAGCATCCTATCATATGGCTAAGGATAGAGCCATATTTTCTACTCTAAATGAATGTAACACCAAGAAAATATTTGTTGGTGATGACAGATCTCTTAGTGTTGAAGGATCTGGAACAGTTCATGTAGAAAATGGTCATTTCAATGATGTATTATGTGTTCCAAGTCTTTCTTGTAACCTTCTATCAGTATATCAAATCACTCATTCAGGTGAAGGTAAAACCATAGAGTTTTCACCTCACCAAGTTGTAATCAAGGATCTAAAATATCCTAAGCATGTTCTTGCAACTGGAATTGCTGATGATATTACCAGGTTGTACAAGTTTGACAACTTTGGGTCATCATCTTTTTCATCAGTTTTTGT
>JASDQU010711080.1:23875-51017 GCA_032191745.1 Picea mariana
TTCAGACTACTTGCAAAACTAAAGACAGGGTATGCAAAGTCATAATGGATAGCGGTATCATAGACAATCTCGTATCTACAGAGATGGTAGAAAATCTAGAGTTGGAGACTATTGTACACCCAAGCCCATACAGAGTTTCATGGCTACAAAAAGGGCATCAAGTAAATGTCACTAAACAGTGTTTAGTTGAATTTAAAATAGGAGGATATAAAGATGAAATATTATTTGATGTCATTCCCATGGATGTTTGTCATCTATTGCTGGGTAGACCATGGCAATATGACAGAAACGTGATTCATGATGGGAGAAAGAACACATACACCCTAGAGAAAAATGGGAGGATGCACATGTTGTTGTCGATTAAAAACCAAGAGGTAAAAACGTAAATGAGCAACACTGTACTTCTCATGAGTGGGAAGGAACTTCTTAAGGAGGTTAAGAAGAAGGAAGACACACAATTTATTGTGGTTAGGAAGCCCAAAATTGTTTTGATCAATACAAGGATAGATGATTTACCAGAAGAAATCCAGGAGCTGCTGGAAGAGTTTGTTGATATAGTAGTGGACAAACTACCTTGTTCGTTGCCACCTATCAGGAGTATAAGCCATCACATCGATCTTATACTTGGAGCCAATTTACCAAAAAAAGCCACGTATAGATTGACGTCGCAGGAAAATGAAGAAGTTAAGAGACAGGTACAGGACTTAAGGGACAAAGGATTGATTAGAGAAAGCTTGAGTCCATGCGTTGTTCCGACAGTGCTCAGCCCAAAGAAAGATGGAGGTTGGAGAATGTGTACAGACTCAAGGGAAATCAATAATATTACAGTCATATACAGATTTCCATTGCCAAGGATGGATGACTTGACGGATTGCTTGAGTGGAGCAAGATTTTTTTCAAAAATTGATTTGAAAAGAGGGTATCATCAAATTCGAATGAGAGAAGGTGATGAATGGAAGACAACATTCAAGATGAATGAGGGACTGTATGAATGGCTTGTCATTCCATTTGGTTTAATGAATGTGCCCAATACTTTCATGAGGTTGATGAACGAAGTCCTGAAGGATTTCATTCGGAAATTCGTCATCGTATATCTTGATGATATATTAATCTTCAGCAAGACAGAAGAAGAACACTTGAGACATTTAGCTACAGTGATGAAGAGATCACACCAAGAGAAATTGCTAATAAATATGAAGAAATCATCATTTATGAGGATAGAACTCATTTATTTGGGTTTTGTTATCTCTGCAAATGAGTTGAAGATGGATCCAAAAAAAGTAGATGCAATTAAGAATTGGCCATCGCCGAAGAGTGTATTTGAAGTTCGAAGATTCCATGGTTTGGCTAGTTTCTACAAGAAATTCATCTGAAACTTCAGTGGAATTAGTGCACCGTTGATGGATACAGTGAAGAAAAGACATAAATCTTTTTATTGGACAGAAGAAGCAGAGAAGAGCTTCAACCTGCTGAAGATGAAGATCATAGAACAACCAATTCTGGTTTTGCCAGATTTTAACAGGACATTCCAGGTCAGGTGTGACGCGAGTGGATTTGCAATTGGAGCGGTCTTGAGCCAAGACGACAGGCCGATCGCATATTTCAGTGAGAAACTGAATGATGCGAAGAACAAGTACTCAACATTTGACAAAGAATTTTATGCAGTCATACAAGCACTGAAGAAATGGAGACATTATTTGGTTCCTAAAGAGTTTGTTTTGTATAATGATAATCACGCTTTGCAATTCGTGACTCAACAGGAGAAGTTGAACCAAAAACATGTTAAATGGGTTGAATTCATGCAGAATTTCACTTTTGTGATTAAGCATATTTCTGGAACTGCTAACAAAGTTGTTGATGCTTTGAGCAGGAAATGTTTTCTTATGTAGAAATTCAGAGTCAAGACTTTGGGTTTTGATAAACTCAAAGAAATGTATAGGAATGACCCATATTTTAAGGAGGCATATGAGGCATCTGAGAATCCATTTCTCAGGGACATAATCCAATGGACTGCGTATATGATCTAGGATGGATTATTATTCCGGGGCAATAAGCTTTGTATTACAAAATGCTCCATGAGGGAGAACCTGCTGAAGGAAAAACACAGTGGAGGATTGGTCGAACACTTCGGTCATGATAAAACATTCTCAAAGTTGAATGGCTCATATTTTTGCCCAGGGATGAGGATAGATATTAACAAATTTGTGGACAGATGTAGGATTTGTCAGCACACAAAAGGGAAAAGGCAGAACATAGGGTTATATCAACCATTACCCATACCAAAAAGGTCGTGGGACGCAGTGAGCATGGATTTTATATTGGGACTGCCAAGAACACAGAGACCCTATGATTCAATCTTTGTGGTAGTTGACAGATTTTCAAAGATGGCACATTTCATACCATGCTAGAAAACTAGCGACACAACTCATATTGCGAACCTGTTTTTCAAGGAAGTCGTCAGACTTCATGGCTTGCCAAGGAGTATCATTTCTGATCAGGATACCAAGTTCGTGGGACATTTCTGGAGAACCTTATGGAAAAATTTGGGGACAATTTTGTCTTTTAGCTCAGCATATCATCCTCAAACGGATGGGTAGAAAGAAGTCGTGAACAGAAGCTTGGGAGATTTGTTAAGGAGCTTAGTGATTGAACACCACAGTTAGTGGGATCACATTCTGCCACAGGAGGAATTTGCTTACAATGATTCACTTAATAGAAGAATAGAGAAGATTCCATTCCAGGTTATATATGGAATGCAGCCAAGGGGATTTTCTAAATTGAAAAATTTGGAACAAGATGAATTCAGGAGTGCTAGTGTAGAGGACTTTGCAGAAGCAATGAAGGAGCTTCACGGCCGAATTAAGGAACGATTGCAGAATTCAAATCAAGAATACAAGTGCAGAGCAGATCAACACAGGCGAGAAATTCAATTTGAAGTTGGTGATTTGATTCTTGCACATCTGAGGAAGGAAAGGTTCCCAAGGGAAACATATAAAAAATTGAAGATGAAAAAGATTGGACTGTGCAAGGTCATAAGGAAATTTGGGGCAAACGCATATGATATTGAATTACCTGATGGGGTCAGAATCTCACCGATATTCAATGTTGTGGATTTGTACCCTTACAGAGTTGAAGAAGCAGGAGCAGAAAAGAAACAGAAAGAGATTCAATGGACTAAACAAATGCCTGTAGCTGAAAAGCTGCAAATGGAAAGCATAATTGACAAGAGGGTTAGCAAGAAGACCAGGAGGATAGAGTATTTTGAATACTTGGTCAAATGGAAGAGACACCCAGTTGAAGATGCTAGTTGGGAAGATGAAACATAAATTCATAAGAATGGATAGACTGTGCAAGATCTCATGAACAGGAGTTCATGAAAATTTTCAAGCGAGGGAGTATGATGCAGGAGCATCGTAAGCAGCCAGCCAAGTGAACTGGAAGGCGGAAGACAGTTGGAAAAGCGCAGCACACATTTTTCACATTTTGAAATGTTTTCTTTTAGAAAATTGATGAGCAGATATTAATGTAGTAGTTAAAGGAAGTGTACCTGCATGTTTTAAACAGATCTTGAGTGGTCTTCTCTCACCTATAGAATTTAAAGGCATTTATACGTAATTAATGAAAGTAGGTAGATTTGAATTCATAGATTAGATAGTTTAGAGAGTAGGAGGGAAAACGGATATAGACAACCTCACCCTTGTATCATTCTAATATTATGATTATTAGCACATTATAGAAGAGGAGAGTTGTAGTAGAGAACTAAAAATAAGAACCCATGTACAGGAGCTTTGCATTAACATATGAACCTTTGAATCAAATTCATGGTGTTATGATGTTTTTTGTTTATACATGCCAAATGGTAGCTTACAGTTTTTTTATTCTCTTTGTTATGAATTTGCTTTAATGTTGTGTTATGTGTGATTTTATGTTAAGTATATGAAGTCTGAGAGAGGAGGAGAATGAGTTTCAATTGCTTCTCATCCTGAAGAGTTCCTGCAAGGAGTGCAGTGAAACATCCGCAAGGTGTGCGTTGACAAGAGTCTGAGTTTTATCTCAGAAAGCTCAAGAGAGATACCGTCGTTCTCATTTCCTACAGAAGTGTAGGTGAAGCACAGAGCCATGCAAGGTGTGCATAGGCCAGTTGAAGCCTTGAATTTTATAGATCTAGAAGGAAGGTGGAAGGACTGTTGTTGCAAAGAGTGCACAGAGACGGAGACTCAAATAACCAGAGGATATTTGAAATATTGCCGCAAGGAGTGCGAGAAGGATCTCTTGGAGACTTAGATTCATAAGTGAAAGATTAGGAGGGTTAGTACCTTTGAAGAGTCCAAAGGAAGACAGGGAGTGAAATTATCGCACAGAAGCTAAGTTCCAGTGGAAGAACACTACTCCATTGTGCAAAAGTTATCAAGGAGGAAACAAGCAGTTGAAATTCTTCGTGGAGAACTCACGAAGTTGTGAGGACTGTAGGATCTAGAGAAGCTGCAAGGTGGATAAGGATTGGATGAACCCATCACTTTGGTATGAGGAATCAACGTGGACCATTGATCGTGATCTATTTTGAGTTGTCAGATCATTTCGGAGATTCGGAGTTCATAAGTCCAGAGTGTAAGCCAAAATCCTTGGTCACTCTAACTCCTGAATCGCAAGAAGGATTGTTAAGTGTGGAATTTCGAGATTTCGGTAATTCAGGATTCATAATACTGGAAATCCTCATGACAATGAGCCAGGGGCCTTTGCATAGGGCATTGGGGTTTTGGCATTCCCATTGACAAGGATTTGGGCACTTCACATAAGAAACCCCGAAGTCATGAAACATGAAGTATTGGTGAAGTGACGTTTTGGCATTTCAGTGTTTCGGGGTTCAGGAACCCAAGGAGACAGTGGTTTGGAATCAAGAGTCTCGAACTCCCAGTACCCGGAAGCCCGAAATAATGTGGGTCATTGGATCTAAAGCAAGGCTATTAGCCGTTGATTCCATAGAAGGTGCCATTTCAGAATTCAGGATTTCAAAGTGGTAGGGGAACAGCAATCGGAGAATTGTTCAAGTCCCGAAAGCTGGGAAGCTTGAGAGACAGGTGCTAAGAGTCCACGTCAGAGATAGAAGACATTGGAGTGGATAGGTGGCGTGTCTTTGTCAATAGGAGGAGTAAAACCTTGTTGACCGTTTCAGGGTTTTGGAGGTTGAAGAGCTGGGATTCTTGCATCCGGATTCACGAAGTCGTGAAATATGAACATCTGAATCAACGAAAAGTCCCATTGGGGAGCCAGGCTTTGCTGAATGCATTGGTGTTCAGCATTTCGGTATTTTTGAAGACAATAGGTTGGGGTTCTTTGTTCTAGAATTCACAAAGTCGTGAAATGCGATACAGCTGTGGAGGAGGACGTGGCCAAAGATTTCAGCATTTCGGGTTTCGGTGGGTTGAAGAGCCAGAAACTCAACAACAAAAATCATGAAATCGTGAAACCCGAAGTCCCAGTTTGACGAAGGGTGCAATCTTATTGAGGTCACTCGATTTGGGTGATGCCTTGTGTTTGATCACACGGGACATACTCATAAGGACTTGTGGATACACCATCGTGTGTGTGAGCAATTCCCTATGGGGAAAATTAAAGAGTCAATCAGACTCAGGAGGGAAGATTTAGAATGATCTTGAGCGGATCTCGGCCCAAGGGTCGGGGTCTACACCACTTGGATAGAGAAAAGTAGATAGGAATATCACCCTATGTTTATATCCAACAAAAATAACATCCTAACTCACAAGTATTAATTACAACTGCTTAGGCTAGTCTTTTATCAACAAGAAGCTTGCTGGAAATTTAATTTTTATGTAATTTTATGAACATGTCAGTTGCTGAAATAAATGTAAAAATAGAAGTAAAGTCACCAAGATGATACTCAAGACAGATGAGACATAAAGAAATCCTTTATTTCATTCAAATTCACCAAAGAGTCATTTTCTTTACAAAATCTCATGTAGAAATTTTGGACCAAAGTCAAACTTAGACATCCCCGATGGAACATACAAAAGGATCTCTGACAGAAAACCAAAACTGAACTCTAAAATTTTGATTATCTTGCCACATATTGTTGCCCACTTGACTCTACACAATATCCATTGTCAGTCATGAAAATTATATCACAAATAGACAAATCTACATAGACTATCAAAGATAGATCAACACCTATGAGAAACAAGTGTATGAATGATGTGATTTAGCCATGAATATTGTTGTCTATAATATGACCTTGTTATCATAAAAGAGAATTAGGCTTGTGATGAATAATGAAAGAATGAAAACTAAACTATCTCAACAAACTCAAAGAGAAAACCTTAATATGCTTATGCTTCTATCCTCCTCTTATTCCTCCCTTTCCTTTTGCTTTTAACAAATTAGAATTGGTTGAAGTAGTTGAACCAACCCATTAGTTAAGTTAATTAAAAGTTTCAACCAACTTTTAGTTAGGGGGGAAAGTAATAATCATAATAAGGGTCATAATTAAATAATAACTAGTAGGTGGGACCCCTTGTGACTCTCATTATCTTATGACAATCATAATATGATTATTAGTTAAGGAAAACACACCTCCATGTGACTCCCATCCATGTATTCACATTTGTTAATTTTGCTCATGATATTTGAAATTATTTTCAAAAAAATTACTCATAGGTCCAAAAATAAAATATAATGTCCAAACATTTCTGGAGTCAACTGTCACTAATAATAGATAAAATAAAACTCAAAAGCCATATTTTCCAGATTTTGAGTCCATCTTTCCTTTGTTGATGCTATCATGTTTTAGTCCTTTTGCACCTACCTTAGGTTGTGTGGAATCCTTAAGTATCATGTTATGATCATATGAGAACAATCATCCTTCTAATGAAAGTGGGAGGACATGGATTTACCAGAATTATCTGAAGATGTGGAAGGGACAGTAGCAACCTTCTCTTTCACAGTGGCGTAATAGGCCTTTGTTTTTAGCCTTTTATTTGAATAGCTCATCCCTGCATGCGTGATTGATTAGAAAATGATATTTTAATTAACCATACATGCCAACTCTTTAAAAATATGAAATAGATTTTGGCTCAGCAATATATCAGACTCATGCTATCCAATCCATACCAATTGTTAAATTGTTTGTCGATGAGCAGGGGGTGAACAAAAGGTTATGGGATATGTGAGGGGTTTGTATTGAGTGAAACATGATATAATCAGGGGAGGAAGAACACGGTTACTGATCAATGACAACAACAATCAATTGTAATGCAAATCAAAGAAAAATCATTGTAATCCAACCAAGACACTGCCACTTCCAACTACTTCACACAGAAATTCTTTCGACTGTAATCAATTTTAGAACAGGGAGTGAAAAATGAATATGGAAAAGCGAGGGGGTTATAATTAGCGGAAAGAGGAATAATGGTGGGGGAAAGGAAAATGAATAGTGTTCATGAAATCGATTATGTAATCCATATAATCATTCTATACAAGGAAATACACTGACCGAATGACCATTGTGACCCAACTAACAACCATTGTGCATAGCCAAACAATTATGTTCATTAACCAGTCCACTATTCTTAATAAAATCTTTAACACTTTGTTTTTATTTTATTAGTATCTGAGTAATTTCACAAATGAATACACAATCAATTTCTTCACTCTGCTCATCGACTACTACCAACCATTTCAATCATCAAACATAGACATAAAAACCATGCTTGATTTTGTGTTTTAAGCCATTAAATAATTAAATTGCATACATAATGGACGATCAATGCAAGGGTCCATATTCTTCTTGCAAATATCTCGTCTTGCCAATTAAACACGCTGATAACAACCATCATTTAAACTCATAGTCTTCCATGAAATAATCAACCATTCGACAAAATGCAATTGCATTTTTGTGGTTGTACAGGCCCAAATTTCCTTTGATTCTAAACATTCAAAATGTGGGGCTATCCCTCTAACACAAGGCAAGAACAGCATACCCAACCTCATAATACCATAATCCAAATGCAACAAATCCATATCTAGAAAACTCTTGTGATTACCTCTAAGTGTGAAACCCCATATTTTCATAACATACACAGTGGGTAACCACCCAAAAACCATGATGAAACATTGCCATTTTATAATTCTAAACACACAACACAGTATTAATTTGCCCATCTAGTCGAGTTGTCGATCTAACATAGTATTGCTTCAAATTGATCAAAATTCCACCAACCATCCTATGTAAAAATCAGGCCTATGCAATCACATAATTGTAATGCATAGAGTGAATGGATTTTCTATAGTCATCCAGGTTGCAATAACCGTTTGGCCCTAACAAAACAAATCATAGTTACAATGACCATTTATTTGTGGTGTAGGAATACTAGAACATTGAATGCAGTATGTGTGAGCGTTATTTATCAATCGTAACCAATGTCAAATCAAACATCCAAATAATTGTAGTGCAAAAGAACATTGATTGTGTATCAACCAACCAATTCACCATTGTCGTAACAATCAATCCACCTAAAAAGTTTTAGCAACCACACATACCCACACATCAACTCGAATCAGGGTTGCGACCCTCTCAATTAAAAAATATTGAGTTATTAAATGAAAGGAGAGTGACTGTGTACTTTGAAATGTGCAATTAACAATGCAGGGTTTACCATTTTTATAATAGAGGCAGTGACTAGATACCAAACCAAAACGAATGTCACATGACCTACTGGGTGATCATGTACTCAAATTAGTTGACAATATACAACCAACCAACAATAACCAAGTAGTAAACCCGACAGGCCAAGCCGTTCTTCTCTAAAAACCTTCACACTGGAGGGATAAGGGTTTGTTCGGTAGACAACATAGGGAGAAACAGAGCCAACTCCTTGTAATGTTGAAACCTCTGAGGCCAATGGTGCATACATAGAGAGAACCACAACTCATTCATGGATAGGTAACAAATCCATGACAGGGGGCTATAACAGAGGAGCGAGAGTCCAACTCGTCCAATAACGATACTTAGAACACGCAGGGTATAACCCTCGTGGTTCTCCAATCAACAACTACAACGCTGAAGTGAAGACAGGGCCGAGAAATTAACAAAATAACCCACTGCATGACCTTTTAGTGTTGGAAACAAACTAATGCTCCAGTGAACAAAACACAATGATGCAGAATGACTCCAAACATTAAACCCATAAAATCCAGAGACTGGACATAGTGATGTGAACACGTGAGGACATCCAGCCAACCAAAACCAACTAAACCAGCAAATATCATAGATATCCCCTATGGCTGCTAACACCCAAGATGGCCCAGTACATTGAAACTTCTGATATTTATCACAAAGAAACCCACCAACAATTCATTCCAAGAACACAATTTTACACAGTTGCAATACTTAAGGAAAACACAAACCAATACACCCGATCCAATATCCATTTCATAATATATTAGACTCATGGATGGCCAAAAAAAAGACATACCTGTGATCAAAGCACCTTAAAACATGAGTTGGTTGAGAGGTTCCCCTCTGCTAAGAAATCGGAACATAACCACAACAACAATGTTTGAACAATAACTCGACTAGGGTGGCGGCCAACGGAAGGAGTCAAGGTGATGTGCAGTAAATGGACATCACCTCCACACTCAAGTTCATTCAATTCTTAGTATGCGCTAGCTACTAATCAAATAAATCATCAACTTTGAACCATGCATCAGGACCAACAATCATTAATTTCCAAGAGCACCACCCACATCACATATTACCATCTCCACTATATAGAAATGCATGTCAACTATGTTCTATAAAACCTCAATAAATCGCATGGCTATCAAATGTTAGCTAGGATAGTTTCTCCCTTTTGTATTCGGGTTCACATTTCTTAATATCCTTTTAATTTCCTTTCATTTGTTGTTACTAACATATGATGTTGCAAGTGTCCCAAGTAATAGATCCAAGAACAAGCAACAATGATAACCGTGAAAAACATCGGTATAAAACTTGATCTTGGAACAACAAAGGAACCATGTATAATATGCTGGATCCATTATCCAATAAAACAAGATATCGTCAACCATGTAAGAAGTTTCAAACAATAGCATAACATCAAATAAGCACGAGACTTGATATCCAATCTACAAGGGGGTCCCACCTACTAGTATTATTTGGCTTTATAATAATAGGCTTTAGAAACACTTTGCGGGAAAAAATTTGTTGTTAATTTAATCATCAACACAAGGTTCTACGTTGACTTGGACAGTGTTGTAGAACTTCGAGGGTAGACATAGAACAAGGCACTTGCACCAAATATTCAATGATGTTGTAGTTTTGGGTAGCGCAAGAATTAATATTAAATGTTTCTTTTTGAATTATGCTCTTGGGCGAGCGCAACATTGTGTCAAAAATCAACTTATCAATCTAAATAGGATTGGAAGATGGAGGAGGAGTGGAACTAGAGAGTTGATCGATAGCCTTCCCTTTAGTCTGATCACATGGAGGAGTGTCATATTTATTTTCACGAGTCACGGAATTAACCATATTGAACATTTACACCTCAAAGGAACTTGTGGAAGCATCCCCATGGCGGGAATGACCTACGTTGCCCCCTTGCAAAGGGGCATGGTTTTGTGCAACCAATTTTTTTTGTTGAACCAGTTGGGAGGTACCCTTTAGGTTTTTAGTGACAGCGTCATGATGAGAGAAGTATTTCGTGTAGTGGTATTCCTCACAAATCATACAAGGCAATTTAGGTTTCCTAGTCTGTTGATTATCAATAGTGTTAGGATTATCCTACTCATTAGAAGGTTTCTTGGATTTACCCTTGTTTTTCTTCTTACCTCCTAGTTGTGAATATGAAATGGATTGGACCACAATCACCTCAGAGTTTTGAGTAGAAGCGGAAGTATTTGTGGCATTTAGACTGAAACTAGGTTTCAGAGCAAGTCTGGATGGATCGTTTGATGGACGAGGAGCATGAGGGATCAGATTGTAAAGTGTGCTATACTGGGAGTAAACCAATTCCAAATATTGCATGGATGATATCCTACTCCTCGATAACTATGTTTCCCATAGAAACATCATGGGCAATGGGAGACAAGAGTGACTTTGTAAGTCAATCCGCGAGGAGTTGGTCCAGAATGGGAGCCTTAATCAACTTTATTTGTCATCTCCACTCATGAATATGATCATATATGTGGGTGGAAGAGGATTTTTGAAGTGATTTAAAAAGATATGTGTCAATCTTGTACCATATAGGAAATTGAAAATGCATAAGGAAATCCATGGAAAGAGAATTAAATTCAAAAAATGAGTTACCTGATAGTTCAATATACCATTTTGATGTCACACATGTAAGTGTTATTTCAAAAAGTCTAAGACGAATGGAATCATCCATAAAAGAGTTGGAAGAACACCATAAATGGAAATTCATAACATGATTGTTAGGATATTCCCCAGGTTTTTCATTCAATTTTGGGATGTCGAACGGTAATTTGGCAGGGATGGTGGGACAAAAAAGGGCATGAAGGATGGAATCGTTGATTAAACATGATAGATCTGGTAGATCTAACGTATCCATGAATGGTAGTTGTCGATTAGGTTTTTGATACTAGTGATAACCATATTGCATGGGAACACCAGTAAGACCATATCTAGGTTGTGGCGAGACGACAAAACTAGATGGTCCTCCCTTAAATGGTGGTTTCCCAGGTTGTCCACCCATGTAAGGTGGTTGTCCCAGTTGTCAACCAATGTAGTATGATGGAGCAGATGGAGCTCATACATACTGAAATTTACCTGATGGTCCTATCATGTATAGTGGTGTAATGGACTGTTGCATTGGAATTGCGGAGTTTACGGATTGATAGGGCATATTTCCTTGTAGAGGAATGCCCATCGAATTGGGTTGATCCCATAAAGGATTCACAAATCCTAGATATGGATGTTCAATATATAAGCTAGTGTTAGTAGGGATAGAAGGACTTGTAGGAGAGACGTTCCCCTAGGCTTGTTGACGTTACAACCATGTAGGTTTCCCCGTAGTAAAAAGTTACCTTGTAGTTGAAGGTTTCCCCTCAGTTGAAGGTTGGTCTCCCATTGAAGACTGACCTCTAATGTAGGGTGTACTAATATGTGATGTATGAGATGGAGGTGGAGTATCTTGTGCGACCATGGTTGTGTGAATGACTTTATTTCCGACCATTTGACCAATGGAACGACCAAGTAAAGCCCTTTGTGTGTGCATGTGCAGAAATAGTGAAGCAAGAATATTACCAGACTCATGTGTGAAAGAATATGAATGTGCAAGTGTTTGAGTCAGGGTTATCTAGGTGAACAAGATTTTTGATAAGGATGAAGAACCAATAGTAACAACTACATGAGTTGTGGGAAAAGATGAATTCCCAAGTCCTTTAGGAAAACCAAATGATGATGGGTTCACGCCAAAAGACGGTGTAGTGGTGGAACCGACCTATAATCTATAAGAAGAATAAGAATCAACGTATCTTGTGGATGGTGTATTGAAGAGTGGTTGGCCAAGTGGATCAGTAAGCGAAAGATTCACAAAATATGAAAATCTTTCCATGACGGTTGGGACTGGTTCTTCGATGTGATGGCCACTCCCAGGAGCGATGCCCCTGTTGAGCTCCAAATATGTCATATTTTCTACCATATAAAATCATCATTCACAAGACATGTTATGTACTTATCACATAATTCATAACCATTATGTTACCAATTTTCATTAAAATCTATTCATTTTACCTTATGGTTAATTATTAATGATTTCTTATATTTTTAATTATTAAATATGTTTTTAGCATGGTTTTATCAATAATGGTTTACTAATTTGTTTGTCTCTAAGAAACATGTATAGTCAATATTATAATACTCAATCTAGTACTAATAAGGTTCTATAGAAATCCAGTACCAGAATCCTACAAAATTTTGGTACGAACATCCTACAGAATTCCAGTACCAGCATCCTACAAAATTCTAGTACCAGCGTCTGACAAAATTCCAGTACCAACTTGCACCTCGATTTTTGTGCAACTGAAGGCAGATCTAAAAATTCTAAGATATGGGTTTTCTCTAGAAAGTGGAAAATTGAGTAAACACTAACACTTTTTCAAAATTCAAATTAGTTTGGAAGACATGGGTGGATCTCTAACTCGAATTTTCCCAAATCACTATAAAACTCAAATTTCATGATTTTTTCCTAAATTATCAAATTCATTTTTCTAAGTTTGGGGGTTTGGTTTATCCATTCCTCCATGGATTTCATGTATAAATAAGATCCTTATTGATATATGGAAAATCCCCCTATACTGGGTCTAGGTACAAGTAGACCATTGACTTCCCTTAAAAGATTGTTCTACCCTTAAGCTACCCCAAAACTATCTAAACGAAATGACAAGAGAGAGGAAATAAGATCAATGGGTGCACCTTTAGTCCTTGCAGTTGGTGTAGACCTCTTTCACCTTTTCATCTTCCTAGATTGTGGGTCTCCTCCCAAAGCTGACTTGCAAAAAGCTTAGGAAAACAATGTCACACCACATACAATCTCTACTTATCACTTTCAATGTTCAAGTATAGACATAGATGTATAAATCAATAAAAACATAAAGACATACTATTTTGGGAAAAGAATGAACTATTTTCTTAAGTTTCAAGACAAAAATGATTACAACCTTTGTCAGCAATCGCTCCACAAACTAGGTCTGGGATCCTCTATCATGACTCCAAGTGCATCAATCCCATGCTTGATTCTCACAACCAACTTATCACTTGGGAAAGGGGAAAGGGTTGTATAAGGAGAAAAGGGATGGAGGGGAATGTTGAGTCCAAATATCATAATAGGATGCAAAGCTTGGGCTAAGAAGGGGAAGGGATTTTGGTATATTTTTCTTATTCTCTTACTTGTATTTTCAAATGAGACCCCAAGACCTATTTTTATATGAGAAAAAGATGGTTATTCAGTTTGGGGATGATATACAAGGGGTAAAATGGTTGGGAAACCCTCCATAGCTCGTAAACTCCACCGAATTCCTTGTAATTTTATATTTTTTGCAATTTTTGGAGGTAAACGCGGACCAAGCCAAGAAAAAAGAAAAAGGGGACAAAATTAGGGGGGAAAAGGACAAAAAAGTTTATAAATAACTCATTTTAACCATTTCAATTTGGAAAATAACCAAAAATGTCAAAAACCCTCTTCCTCAAAACATGAATTCAAGGAGCTACGATGGATGAAAGATTCGCACACTTGGACCAAGTCAGTACAAACTACCTTTACTTTCATTTACATGCATCCTTTTGTGCTTAATTTAATGTTTGGAAGGTGCACGCCTTTGTAGAAAGGTCAGGTCTGCATGTACATGGGTTGTCCATGCTTAGGCCATGTATGTACGTAGGAAAAGTAACACTTAGCCCACGTACATACGCGACTGTCTTAAAGATAGCCCATGTACAGCTCTTTTAATGATCAAAAAGATGAAACAAGTATTAATCCCTTCCAAATTTTGTGGAACGGGATGTATGTCCATTGGAGGGAAATAGAACATGAGGAATTGTATGTCTTGGTAGAGGAGGATCCTGAGGCTATTTCCATGCTGAAACAGTGTGTTATGTGGAAGTTCTTTTAGTGTTCGTTCATGAGGGAACAACATAGACTGTTGAACAATTTGATAGATTAATGGCATCTAGATGTAGAGGCATTTATTCCAGAGGGTCAATCACTGACTCTGACGACATAAGACATTTACTTCTTGACCGGCTCTCGAGGAGTGGGGAACTGTTCAACTTGAGCACCTTTCCTCTAGGGCCATACAACATAGAGGACTATATTGGTATGTATTGTGATGAAGACACTGAGAAAGTAGGATATCAAGTGTCGATACACAAGATTACTAGCCTCAATCTTTGGATTGTACTATTCATGATTGGGTGGATCACTGGATCCATAGCACTTCACAAGGATTTGCATACATATATGCATTTTGCAGTTCAGTGCTTGGTTGCCACCATTTTTTATTGGAGAACTATCACGCTTTCATGCATGGAGAAACAACTCACTAACTATCGCAAGAGGATGAACAATAAATTCGGGTTCGGGAATGTATTGTGTGATTTCTTCTTTGAGAGAGTTCCTAGCCTTAGCCTAAGGAAGACATATTGAGGCCACATCACCTCCTTTCCATACTTATGTAGGTGGGCATCATTGTTTCCTAGACAGGGTGCAGGGAGGGTCCAAGAGGCCTTCGATGACTAATTTTTTGATTGGTGGGCCCATCAGATTCCAGTGGTAGAGGACTATCCATATGAAGGGATCAATTTCCCAAGGAATATCGATATGCCCATGCCCCCCAGTGAGGAGAGAAGAGAGATAGGTAAACACATTTTTAAAGTTATTTAATTTTTAAAGTTTTTTAAATATTATCCTTTTATGTAATGTCAAATTATTGGCTCAAAGATATGTTATATACAAATGTGGGACTAGTTTGACCAACTAACTTTGTGAGGAATAGGTAGAGTCCCTGACCAGATGTTGGACCAATAGGAGAAGGAGGACCAGTAGCTGCAAGAGGACCCCCAGTCGAAGAGGATGAGAGAGTGTTGCGGCGAGTAGAGATAAACCTTACGGCTCTCACTCATGTAGTACCCATGGCAAAGATAGAGGACCTGCCCCCAGCCATGCAACCCCATGTAGTAGGGGTGCCCAGGACTTGGGTCCAGTTGTTCCAACATATTTCAAACACTGTAGTTGATTACAGTAGGGCCAATAGGCCAAGGCCATAGTTAGTTTTGGACCACATATGACATAAGAGAACTTTTTGTACTTTGGATTAAGGGCTTGAGCCCAATGATGTATACTAGCTCTATTTGAGGCTGTATGACCCACTTTGTACTTATGACACTATTTTTTGGGATATATTGTATATACATATTTTTTCTTTATGGATAAACATTTTGTACAAATGTATTTTACATGTGTATGTGTGTGTTTTGAATTTTATGTATGAGCAAGATGCCAATTTAATACTAGATTTGCCAATGTATCATTTAGTTGATTAGATCTCCTAGGAACATGAATATAAGTAGTATAATCAAAAGAGAGTTCCAAGAGACGTACTATAAGGAATCATCCATGAAGGGTGGGATCATAAACATGGTATATCCTATTTAACTGAGACATGACCAATTGAGCATCTAGATAGACCTGGAGGCGACAAATACCATGTAACAAGGTGTCACATAGTAACTCTATTGTTGCACTGTACTCAGAAACATTATTGGTTTCTTCTCCCAAAAAAATACCTTTAGAAGACAACAACTGACCAAAAGGTGTAAAAATCACCCAAGTTGTAGAATCAAGCCTTTGAGTGTGTCATTTAGCACCATCTGTGAACCCAACATAGACCTCAGATTCACTTGAAATATGCCACAGTGAAAAGAAAACACAATAAATACATGTCCATAAAACAAAAAAGACAAAATTGTATAAAAGACTATACATATACACAAGAAGTCACACTCAGGTGAGTGACCTAAGTCTAATAATTATTAATATAGATCCCATTTATAGGCTTTGATAATGCGTTACCCTAAAAATCAACTAGACGATAAGCACCATTTTCTAATACTTCTTTCACAATGAAAGGTCTGAACCACATGGGTTTGAACTTGCCTACCCCCAAGGGATATTTTTCTTGGTTGTGTACTAGGACAAGATCTCCTTCAGAGAAAATATGAGGGCATAAGGACCAATCATACTAACACTTGATGCATTGTTTGTGAGCCTCATTGGCCAAAGTTGCATCCTGACATTGCTCATCGATCTACTCGAGATATAAAAAGCGCTCTTCAAGTGGTGTAGTGTCGGGCAGTAGTTCCACTACCAAATTCAGAGAATGGATTTGACATCCATTCGGAAAGTCTTCCTCCAGCCTATATATGATTTGAAAAGGTGAAAACTTGATAGCAGCCTTGACTAAATTTCAATAAGCCCAAAGTGTCAAGTACAACATCAAATGCCAATTTCATTTGGCTAAATTAATTGTTTACTGTAGAATAATCTTGAGAGACCTATTAACATCCTCTACCTGACCATTCACCTGTGGGTAGTAAGGTGATGAATGTTCATGTTTAAACCCTAGTTCTGATGTTAATTTGGACATCATTTTGTTCTAGAAGTGACTTCCATGGTTTGTGACAATCACCTTCAGAATACCAAACTTGGATACAATCTGGTTGAAAATGAAAAGTTCAGTCGTCTCCAGATCATTGTTGAATATCGGCATAGCTTCGAGCCCCTTTGTAAATTATTATACTGCAACAATGAAATAACGATGCCCCCTAGCTGAAACTGGGTGACATGTTGTGAAATCAATCCCCCACTTGGTTAAGGGGCTGACGAAAATAATCGAGAACATGGGTGATAGATGTGACCACATATTCTAAGAGAAGATCTGGCACGGGTGACACTTATTGACCGCCTCTACACAATGTTTGATTAATGAGGGCCAAAAGTATCCAACAAGAAGAATATTTTGGGTTATTTCCAACCCAGATAGATGATTGCCACATGCTCATGTGTGAGAGCCATTTAAAACAAGCTCTTCTTCTTTGTGACTAAGACATCATTGGAGAATGAAATCCACTCCTCTATGATATAAAGTTTCATCGAGGATGAGATAGTTCTGCACTTGGTGGTGTATTCCTCGACGCTCATCGTGAGAAGAAAAAGAAGGGAACTTCAAATTCTAAATATACACTAGTATATCTCCATACCAAGGGTCTGATGACATGATCAGAAAAATGTATTTGTTAATCGGTGACTCTTTGGGAGAAATATCACCACTCTCAACCGGAAGTTCCGAGATTAGTTCAAAAAATACTAGGGACTTTTTAGATTTCGTCGAGATAAAATCCAAGTCAAACTCTTGCAGGATGACTATCCATCGACTGATTTTCCCACCGATGACCCATCGTGTTTACACATATTGAAAAGGGTTGACAATGGCTACGATGGTGGTAATGCAAAGTAAAATATAATGATGGAACAATTGGATAGTGTGAACAACTACCAAAGTGAGTTTCTCAACATGTGATTAGTTGAGTTATAGTCCAACTAGGCCTCATATAATATAATAGATAACATCTTCTTCGAGCATGTCATCCTCTTGGACTAAGACCATGACAATAGAAGACTGTATGGTAGCCAAATATAACAAGAGATCCTTGCCATAATCTGAAGGACTGAGCAGAGGGGCAGATGTCAAAGCACGTTTCAATGCTTCAAAAGAGAATTGAGCTATTTCATCCCAACATAATGGGACACCTTTTTTCGAGAGATGCATGAACCCTTTAGTAATCTCGGCATAATTAGCTACAAAACGTCAAAGAAATTTGGATTTCCTCTGTAGACTTTGTTGGTGTTAGAAGTCACTCTTGGATTGCAGGAGGAGCAGATCCCAACGCCCATCAGTTTATGTCATGAATAATTTAATGGGGTGATCGAATGGATAGAGACTCAAGAATATATCACTCTAACTCAGAAAACTGGGCTTGGTATGTAGAAAAACAAAGGAGGTCTTGATCTAACTTTCGTCAGTGAGTTGATTATAAAATGAGCAGATGGAAGACTTAGTGAGATGAGTGAACAAGACTACTTTGGGCATCAGGCCTTTCAGCAGCTTGAGGAGGAAAAACTTAGAATACAAGATCCTATTGGTTCATAGTTTTGGGGAACTGAAGGGTGACTTGACTAGATCTTCCAATTCCAAATCATTCAGCATTGAGAAAACACAAGAACTGATTAGAAACAATACAACTATTACAGTGATCCAACATACATCATCCTATAACAGCGCAACTTGACTGGATCCTCCAATTCCGAGCTGTTCTAACACAGTGTACATAGAGAGATGGAAAGAGGATGACATTCATAAGGCAAGAAGTCTCAAGTGACAATACATAACCAGAGCAACCAGTGCTTCATCAGAACATTACAATCGAGAGCCTAGCTCAACCATCCATGCTTACAAAAATACAATAATTGAGAATATATACTCAGAGCAGTGCACTCCCTTGGCATCAGTAGGGTAGCTGAGACATTAAAGTCCAACCTATCATGTGCAGGTTCTTTGGTCAGGCGAGAACATCAGATCGGAATGGGCCTTTCAAATCAACCTACACACCAGACAGTCTTGGGTAGACTGCCTGCCAGAACCTACATGCCTCACATTCATGGCTAGAACTGAAGTTTCAGCTACCAGCCTACTTTTCATTAATCACTCCCCTCTATGGCGAGCGACCGAAACTTCGAGCACAAGAAATGACCATGCACTCACTTCCCAAGATCGGTGGATAGCTTCCCTCATTGTACCCCATGGTCATGACCTAGAGCCTTTTCTAAGGCGCTTCGATCCTCCTCCTTTTGGGAAATTCCCTCATTCTAGCATTTAGGACCCTTGGTGAATAAAACTACAAAAATGGCCCATCACATGGTGGATGGATTTGGCTTCAAAAAAAAATGGACACAATCCCTCTTCTTTTGAACATATTGGCTCCACATCCCTTGATTTCTTTGTCCTTACCCCATACGACCTTGCGCTATGACCGTGGGCCCGTGCCCAAGGCAATTTCACATCTCGCGTATCACGAATGGGAGGGGGTAGACCCCTGCATTCCAAAGTCACAATGGATGAAGTGGCGATAGAGCCCAATCGTGCACCACATGCTCCTCTGGGATGGAAGGCCTAGATCATTTCGGTGAGATTATGGGCCCAACACTGGGAGCCTTTGGCACTTCGCATTTCACGGGTAGGAGGAGGTTGATCCTTGTTCTTCAAATTCACGATGGGTGAAGTGGTGATAGATCCCAATCATGTGCCACGTGCTCCTCTAGGATGTATGGCCTGGATCATTTCGGCGAGATTGTGGGCCTGAAACTGGGCACCTTCGGCACTTCGCGTTTCGCGGCTGGGAGGAGGTTAATCCTTGTTCTTCAAATTCATGATGGGCGAAGTGGTGATAGAGCCCAATCGTGTGCCATGTTCTCCTCTGGGATGGATGGCCTGGATCATTTCGGTGAGATTGTGGGCCCGACACTGGGCGCCTTCAGCACTTCGTGTTTCGCGGCTAGGAGGAGGTTGATCCTTGTTCTTCAAATTCACGATGGGCGAAGTGGAAATAGAGCCCAATCATGCACTACACATCCCTCCCACATGCTAAAACTCTTGCAACTCCATGGCTCTAGCTTATCCAATGACCGACGTTCTTCTCCATCGATCGATCCTTGCCGTTGAATCCTGAATCTCCGATCTGCTAATGCTTAAGCCCAAAACGATATTTTTTTGTGCTACGCTTGGGCGCTTCTCGTGCAGCCTGCAGACCTGGATACTCTTATGCTCAAGACAAGAAGTGTTGCTAACATTAGGCTCCATGGGGGATAAATTCATCCCTGTGATGCTCTAAGGACTCTTTTGCAATTCCAGTGCCTTGTTGTTGGGCTATGGAGTCTAGCAAAACACCCTGCTAAAAATATAGGCCGAAAAGAAAAAGTAAAAGTGAAATAATAAACGTATATGCTCAAAAGATCTTATTTATGTACAGTCCTAGACTAGTAAAATTCTTTACATGGGGGCTAGGTGAAAGAAAACTTCCACCATAGCCATTCAAGCAACTTCCTGAATAGAAGATCCTTCTTTCTGTCGACTATCATCAACAGATGGTGTAACCGTGATAGCAGAACGGTTACACTCTTCAACTCCTCTTCACAGGCCAAAGTTGGCATGAAATAGAGTGGCTCCAAGTTGTAAAGGAAATACAACTCCATGTATTCCTCCACAGGCTCATAAGACTAGTGGAAAACTCTAGAAAATGGGTGACAGGTAGCCTCCTTTGCTATGCAGTTATTCACGTGTGGCTGAATCTCTACTAAGAATAGGTGGGTGGGCAACTGACGTAGGCTCACTGATCTCAGGCGGTGGTTGCTTGCTGACTGGCTCCAGACAGAATATAATATGTTCCCTCAATTGCTCTTATGGTTCTTTATCCTCTTCTCTTGGCTCTTCCCCCATGTCAGATTAAAAATCATCATAAACAGGACCCGTGGGAAGGTTATGCTCTTCAAACGGATGCTTGGTGACCTCTATGCAAGTTGTAAACAACACCCCATTTTGGTCCTCTTCTTACTCTTCATAACTATCCCAGGGATCAGATTCATAATCATCATAAATAGGGACCATGGGAAAGCTCTGCTCTTCCAACTGTTGTTCAGCATGGCTGATTTCCTCACAATGTTCTTTCTTAATGAATAGAGGATAAGGCTCTGAAGTTTGTTCCTAGAAATCCCTCATATCTAGCTCAGAATCTGATTCGTAGTTGTCATATGCAGGTGGGTTGCTCCTCTGGTTAGCAAACTGTGGTGCAGGGCTCTGCTTCTCCTCTTCTAAATAATCATCAAATATTGGGACAATAGGCACATCAAGAGAAGATGGCAAGGCCTCTACCATGCAAAAATCTTAAATGTTATCATGATCAGTAGGGGGGTCAAGAACATATGCTTCAGGGACTAGAAAATCCTCTGTGTTGTCTTCAGATTCCAACCTTTCTATTTGGGTGGAGAGGGACTTCACCCGCTCCATCAACCTACTTAGAGTACCTTCTTCCTCCCTGGGGTCTTCATCATCATCCATTGTAGAGATACCAAGAGAATCTTCTTCAAAGGCTGAAAACACCTCCCCATAATGTTTAACTTCCCACCTATCCATTTGGGCAGAGAGGAATTTTACCAATTCCCAAGCTTCACCCAAAGCATCTTCCTCCTCCCCAGGGTCCTCGTTCCTATATCTTCTCCCATCCTCATAACCTCCAAGAGACACAACCATATCTTTCTCACTATCCTCACATTCCTCACAACAGCTATGACATATAAACTCAAAGGAATACATCTTTTGATAGCACTTGTTAAATGCTACATGAAATTCACTGAGTGAGGAAATGCTAACGGGGGGTAAAGAGTGATACCATTCATGAGCATCGCCTACTAACGAGAACATGAACATTTTCAATAATACATCCTCATGATGTATCTCCCACTGGTGCATGAGTTCATGAAACTCACAGAGATGCTAAGCAGGGTTGTCCTCTTCGTGCTCCCTAAATATGGGTAAATAATCTCCCCATTCATTCGAAGAAGGGAAATCATTAGGAAAACCAGGAATAGCAGAAAAATTAAAAGGAGCAAACCTTCGAGCTAGGATTTTCTTCATATTGAACCAGTGGAGTCACCAATCGATCCTCGAATCATGGAGTCGCAAGGTGAAAGATGCGCAGCTTCGAATGTGGCTGGTCTTTGTTCACCATCAAAGGTTAGATCCTAATGTTATGTCTTCCCAGGAAACTCCTCAAATTGAGAAAGCAGCTGGTGAAAACTTCTTGAAAAAGCTTCTCTGGGTGAGCTTTCAGGTGTGCTAAAAGTAGCCACAACTGAAATGGTGAAGTGGAAACATTGGATTCACCATAGTGGAGTCGCCAGGTGCACAGTTGCAATCTTCAATGTACTAGGTTCTGAGGCACCCTCAAAACCAGTAAGCTTTGTCGTTCAATCCCAGGGAAAAATATTCAATTTCAATCCCTGGAAACGGTGCCATAAATGTTGGCGTTAGAAGTCACTCCTGGATTGCAGCAGGATCAGAGCCCAATGCCCATCAGTTTATGTCACGAATAATTTAATGGGGTGATCAAATGGATAGAGACTCAAGAAGATATCGCTCTAACTCAGAAAATCGGGCTTGGTATGTAGAAAAACAAAGGAGGTCTTGATCTAACTTCCATCAGTGATTTGATTATAAAATGAGTAGATGGAAGACTTAGTGAGATGAGTGAGCAAGACTACTTTGGGCATCAGGCCTTTTATTAGCTTGAGGAGGAAAAACTCATAATACAAGATCCTCTTGGTTCATAGTTTCGGGGAACTGAAGGGTGACTTGACTAGATCTTTCAATTCCAAATCATTCAGCATTGAGAAAATACAAGAACTGATTAGAAACAATACAACTATTACAGTGATCCAACATACATCATCCTATAACAATGCAACTCAACTGGATCCTCCAATTCCGAGTTGTTCTAAAATAGTGTACACAGAGAGATGGAAAGAGGCTAAGATTCATAAGGAAAGAAGTCTCAAGTGCCAATACATAACCAGAGCAACCATTGCTTCATCAAAATATTACAATCAGGAGCCTAGCTCAACCATCCATGCTTACAAAAATACAATAATTGAGAATATATACTCAGAGCAGTGCGCTCCCTTGGCATCAGTAGGGTAGTTGAGACATTAAAGTCCAACCTATAGTGTGCAGGTTCTTTGGTAGGGCGAGAACATCAGATCGACATGGGCCTTTCAGATCAACCTACACACCAGACGGTCTTGGGAAGATTGCCTGTCAAAACCTCCATGCCTCACGTTCATGGCTAGAACTGAAGTTTCAGCTACCAGCCTACTTTTCATTAATCGCTCCCCTCTATGGCGAGTGACCGAAACTTCAACCATACGAAAGGACCACGCACTCGCTTCCCAAGCTTAGGGGCTAGCTTCCCTCATTGTACCCCATGGTCATGACCTTGAGCCTTTTTCTAAGGCACTTTGATCCTCCTCCTTTTGGGAAATTCCCTCATTCTAGCATTCAGGACCCTTGGTGACTAAAACTGCAAAAATGGCCCGTCACATGGCGGATGGATTTGGCTGCAAAAAACAATGGACACGATCCCTCTTATTTTGAACAAATTGGCTCCACATCCCTTGATTTCTTTGTCCTTAGCCCATACGACCTTGCGCTATGACCATGGGCCCACGCCCAAGGCATTTTCTCATCTCGTGTATCGCGAATGGGAGGGGGTAGACCTCTGCATTCTAAAGTTTCGATGGCCAAAGTGGCGGTAGATCCCAATCCTGTGCCACATGCTCCTCTGAGATGGATGGCCTGGATCATTTCGATGAGATTGTGGGCCCGACACTGGGTGCCTTCGGTGCTTTGCGTTTCGCAGTTGGGAGGAGGCTGATCCTTGTTCTTCAAATTCATGATGGGTGAAGTGGCGATAGAGCCCAATTGTGTGCCACATGCTCCTCTAGGATGGACGGACTAGATCATTTCGGCGAGATTGTGGGCCCAACACTAGGCACCTTCGGCACTTCGTGTTTCATGGCTGGGAGGAGGCTAATCCTTGTTCTTCAAATTCATGATGGGTGAACTGGCGATAGAGCCCAATCGTGCACCATGTGCTCCTCCAGGATGGATGGCCTAGATCATTTCAGCGAGATTGTGGGATCAACATTGGGTGCCTTCGGTAGTTTGCGTTTCGTGGCTAGGAGGAAACTGATCCTTGTTCTTCAAATTCACGATGGGTGAAGTGGCGATAGATCCCAATCATGTGCCACGTGCTCCTCCAGGATGGACAGCCTGGATCATTTTGGTGAGATTGTGGGCCTGACATTGGGTGCCTTCGACACTTCGGGTTTCACGGCTAGGAGGAGGTTGATCCTTGTTCTTAAAATTCATGATGGGAAAACTGGCGATAGAGCCCAATCGTGTGCCATGCGTCCCTCCTACGCGCTAAAACTTGTGAAACTTTGTGGCTCTGGCTTACCCGATGACTGACAATATGCTCCATCGATTGATCCTCACTGTTGAATCCTGGATCACCCATCTGCTAACACTTAAGTTGAAACGATATTTTTTTGTGCTACGCTTAGGCACTTCTCGTGTAGCCTGCAGACCTGGATACTCTTATGCCCAATACAAGAATTGTTGCTAACAGACTCTAAAGCTAGGGAATTATGCACAGGGAAGGAAATTGAACTATTTCCTCAACATTCATAGGATCGACCATGATTCCTCTAGTTGTCATGATAAAACCTAACAAGCGTCTCGATGTCACACAAAAACTACATTTGTTGGGATTTATGTGAATCCATTTGTAGCGACACCTCTCAAATATTAGTTGTAAATGGGCGGGATGGTCAGGTCTCTTATGAGAATGTGATTCCAGATCATTGTGATACTCCTCAACTATGTGTTTGAGGTCATGGAAGCAAATGACATGGCCCGCTGAAAAGTGGCTCCAACATTCTTAAGGCCAAAAGGAATTTTCCTATACGCGAATCTACCCTAAGGAAAAATAAAATTTGTTTTATGTTGGTCCTCGTGATTGATATGAATTTGATTATACCCATAAAAAGTGTCAATGAACAAAAATGCCTCACAACCTGCACATTCATCGACAATCTGGTCAATAAATGGTGTTGGAAAATTGTCTTTCAGGAAAGCTTTGTTCAGGTCATGAAATTCCATACATACATGGATTTTACCTTGCTTTGTGTTGATAGGAACATGGTTTGATACCCATTTTGTAAATTGCACAGGGTAGATGAAACCAGCTTTGATGAGTTTCTCTACTTCAACCTTTATGGTCGCTACCTTGTGAGGATTGATCAGGTGAAGCTTATATTCGAAAGGATTAACACCAGGGTAAGTCATGATTCATGTTCAACAATATGTGGATCAATTCCTAGCATCTCCTCATAAGATCAGGAAAAAATGTCGTGAAATTATTTAAACAATTCAGTGTAGATTTGAATCTCTTTGGGAGAAAAATCCACTCCAGCAAAGAAATTTTCCACGATGTCAAGGGTTTTGGAGATGTCGATAGGGATCATTTTAGCTATACTTTCCATTTTTCCCTTGGCATATATTTTTTGCGTAAACATATGGTTAATAAGATAAGGGGAATCTCCATTCATGGTCGTAATGAACTCTCCTACCTCTATTCTCTTAAGATCATGTAAGTGTTGGAAAATGTTTAACAGGTAGCATATGCGTGTCATTGATGGCAAGTACAACAATGAAGATGGCATGAGTATAGGAAGAATGTAACAGACGGGCATCAGAAGTATTTTGGGAAGACACTGCAGAGGATGGTTGGCATGTTTTATAGGTAGTATGCGCTTGTCATTGATGGCAGGATCAAAGTGTGCATCGATGGAAAAACAGGAACAACGTAATCTCAGGAGGAATTAGGGCAGAGTCGAATGCAGTGTGTAAGTGTGCACCAGGGATAAGGTTAACTCATGGCTAAATCTCAAGGGAGATAGTGTACTTAGGATCATAGGAGGATCAAAGGTCGACGCCTTTGACACTTAGAAATTCTTCCAAGTAAGAAGGATGTGTAAGCTTGGAGGAGAAGCGTCGAAGCGTCGGTGACCGTTGGATCCCATCCCAAATTCCCGATGACCGTCAAATCTCAATGTAGACAAGAGAAGCACACAGATATGGAGGATATATCTTGGGCGTTAGATCCGAGGATATGGAGAACCTGCATGTTCTTTAAAGTGTAAGGAGTAGCGGGCTCACAAAATCCCGAAATAAGGAGGACCGTCCATCTTCAAGCAAGACACGTGGGGATAGATCGTCAGTTTGTTGACTGGAGAGTCAAAGGAATGATGTTCCCTAACCTCTCAAAATTGTGATATCTGAAATCATGATTTAATCTCAGCCGTCAGATTAAGGTTGAATCTAGAATGTTGATTCCAGTCCATGTCGGAGTTTCGGGGATCGAGAGTTGGAGATGTCAATTAATATCATCCATAGAATCCCAATTTCACGATATGAAAAATCGCAACTTAATCACATCCATTGAATCAAGATCAGATCTGGACCATTGATCCAACTCCATATCGGAGTTTCACGAATCACAACATGGAGAGGAGAAAGAAACAATGAAACAAGAATTGCGAAATCACGATTTAATCGTAGCCATTGAATCAAGGTCTAATCTGGACCGTTGATCTCAGTCCATTTCGGAGTTTCGCGGATCGAGAGTTGAAGATGTCAAAGAATAATGACCACAAGAATCTCAAAATCCAGATATGTGATATTATGATTTAATCATAGCCGTCAGATCAAGATGTGATCTGGATCGTCGATCCGACTCACATCAGCATACCACGTCATCTAGGAACACATGGCACAACTAGGTAATGACAAGTTTCAGACTGATTTAACATTTCAGGCACATGTAAGTCATGAATCAGAGTGAAACGTGGTAGTATTCAAGACGTGTCAATCCACATGTGAC
>JASDQU010711082.1:7485-21451 GCA_032191745.1 Picea mariana
TCCCATCAAAATGAACTACAAATGGATTATAAAGAAGTTGAACGCTCTCTTTCCATCCTTAAGTCTGATTGTTATGAATTGGAAGAGATGGTTTCTTTAGCCACACAGAGAGAAGATCATAAATATATACATGATGCGGCTAATGATAGTTCTGAAGAGTATGTTGCAAAAGGGGATTATCAGATTGATACATTAGTGCGTGACAGTCTCATATTTGCAACAGATTCTAGGGGCAGCCCTCCGCTTTTAGATTTACAGTTCAAGGGAAATGGCAGTGACTATGAAGAACAAGATTTTCAGAAAAAATCAAATCTTCAAGAAAGACAACAAGAGGATTATATTTCTCCTTTTGTGTCTCACATGTCAATGTCAGATACGAAAGATGAATATGATGAGGCTGATGTATCAGTAGAAGATAGTCTCCAACCTGCAGTAGATAGCAAGGACAACTTTCAGTCTTTTGATTGCAGCACACATGAAGAAGAGGATGACGAGGGCAGCTCAAAGTTTCCAGATTTGCAAAGATTGTCTAGTATTCAGCTAGAACATCAAGAAATTTGCAGCAGGTATGAAAAGGAAGATGACAAGCAGAAAGGTTTAGGTCAGAAATTGAGTTCGTATTTTTCTTCAACAGAGATCAAGCAGTTTACATTCATCATTAAGTTTTGTGAAGAAAAAAAAGAGCAACATTACAGTCAGTTGGATCAGCAACTCAAAGAGGTATTTCATTCTGACTTTGATGACCCTATTACAAACTTTTTGGAATCTATGAGCAACATAAATATCAAAACATTTTTTTCAGACGAGGGACAATCTTGTTTCTGTTATCGACTATATTTCTGCATGATATGGCTTCCATCATTTTTTGGGTTAAGATCAAGAATAGTTTCAGGAAATCATTTTCTGACATGGCTTCATTGGAAGCATGATTTCACTTGATGAGAGGCAGTGCAGTTGGTTAGTGTAGGAGTAGGTTGAAGAATAATCTCTGCAGACGAGCACGTAGATTGTTTTCAGTCTTCTTAAATAAACATGTAGATTACAGGCAGGCTACAAGTTTTCAGGCTACAGGTTTGTTGAAGAACAGTTTCACAGGTTAAATGACTCCATAGCCCAATGGACTAGACACAATACAAACTGAGGATGATTGTTGAGAAGGTCGCAGGATGGCTACAGGTAGGTCACAGGTTTAAAGAGGTAATTTTCCCCTCTTGACCTGCAATTGTTAGCCCTAATCTATTGCATCTAGTTACTGTCTTAAGTCTAGAATCTCTAATCTCAAATCACAAGTCTAAGCCTATTGGTGTTGATGGTTTTTTTAAAAAAAAAAGCTATCCCATGAATTAGCTTACCTACTAAACCATTTAATATGCCATATTCCAATTCATATGTGATACTATCTCACCTGCTAGCTGTGCATTCAAATTCAAAGCCACGAGTCATTTACAAACTAAGAAACAAGTCGACAATAAGGGTCAAGCCAGGAATTAACACGCAATCCCAGTATACATTACCAAATCGACCAGTCAATTCAAGCTTCCAATCTGCATAACAAGCGCCGAGTCCATATTTCAAATACATGTCATCATCACAAGCCGTACATAGGTTAGCGTTAATCCAAAACACTTCAACACTACATCGTCCAAATGTCCAAAGCTAAGCCCATATGCCATGCGATATACTAAATTAATTCACATGCCACGCAACTACATTAAATCCTCAGGTCGATTGATTGTTTAATGGATGAGAAAGATGTCATAGGGTTTATCAAACAAGATGAATTTGAACATCTTGCACCACTAATGCTCGAGCGTGTCAAAGGGCCCTGCGAGCAGGTTTTGATTGAAGCAGGAGCTATTGTAGATAAGATTCATGTGGCTGAAGTTGTTGGCTCAAGTTCTCGTATTCCTGCAATATCCAAAATATTGACTGAGACTTTTGGAAAGAAACCAAGGCAGACAATGAATACAAGTGAGTGGGTGGCTCGATAATGTGATCTTCAGCATGCTATTCCTAGTTCAACATTCAATGTGTGCAAATTCAAGGCTCAAGAGAGTTTTCCATTTTCTATTATTTTGATTTGGAAAAGATCTGCTTCGGCATCTGAAGATGGAAGTTCAGAGCAACAACGAATGACAAATTGTGTTCCTCAAAAGCGACACGCTGCCAAGTACAAAGGTTTTAACATTCTTTGCTTGGGGTCTTCACAGTAGAACATCATGTACTTCTTACTGAAGCTCCTCTGAATCCCAAGGCAAACAGAGAGGAGATGACTCAGATCATGTTTGAAACTTTTAATGTGCCTGTTATGTATTTTTCCATTCAGGCAGTCCTGTCTTTGTATGCAAGTGGTCGTGCAACTGGTATTGTGATAAATTCTGGGGATGGTGTTAGTCACAGAGTGCCATTTATGAAACATATGCCCTGCTTCATGCTATATTTAGATTGGATCTTGCAGAGAAAAATTTGACAGATGCAAGTGCCGAGTTTGGTTTTTCAGATTGCAGGGTATCTATTTGGATATCGTGTCTTTTACATGTGAAACAGGTGTTAATGAATGTCTCTAAAAATGGAAGGTCATTTTATATCAACAAGCCAAGGATTAAGCCACAGATCAAGCCAAATACTGAGTCAATCCAAGTCATGAGTCGACACGTAAAGCCCAAGCACCAAGTTCTCTATTTCACAGATGTCTGCCCTGTTTCGATGATTTCTTCAGTTTGAAGGATCCAAAGAATGCTTATTGATGAAGACCTGTTCCTTGCCAAGGTTACTATGGAGCGCGGTGTTGTTATTTTCATCAAGGCAACAGTAGGTGATGAGGAGTCAAGCGTTTTCGGTTTTGAGGGAACATTTTTATGCTTGTTGCTCAGATCACAGGGAAAAGGCATGCTTTTCTTGGAAAATACAAGGTTGGATTTTCAGAAGAGGGGAGAGTATTGGCACTGGACTTATAGATATATAACAATGCAGGAAACTCATTAGATTTTTCATTATTAGTTCTTGAGCATGCAATGTTTCATTCTGACAACATATATGAGATACAAAGTATCAAAATCAAGGGTAATGTTTGCTTCACAAATCTTCCTAGTAATACTGCCTTTAGAGGGTTTGGAGGGGCTCAAGGGATGCTTATTACTGAAAACTGGATTGAACATATTTCCATGTGCTACCCCTTGCTCATTAATCCGATGAGTAACATTGTTTGCTTAATCAATGGATTGTGGGTTGTCCCTGTTATTGGTTTTGTCACAGAGTACTACACAAGAAATGCTTACAGCCCTGTCCGAGGTGTTGTTCATTCATGCAGGAATAGAGTAGCAACTAATGTTATTTTTGGGTTGGCTTTGGGATACAAATCTGTTATTTTTCCTATATTTGCTATTGAAGTAAGCATTTTTGTCAGTTTAGTTTGGCTACCATGTATGGTATTGTAGTAGCTACTTTGGGCATACTTAGTACAATCGCAACTGAATTGGCCATCAATGCATATAGACCTATTAGTTTAATTTTTGGGGCAATTCCTCCTTATTGTTTCTCTTCCATGACAATGAAAAGTGTGGGTAGTGCAGCCTTGAAAACGGTTGAAGAGGTTAGGAGGCAATTCAACACCATCCCAGGTCTGATGAAAGATTTAAAAATAAATGATTGCACAAGAAGCAAGGAATACAGTTATTTTCAGTACTCTTGACCTTGTAAAAGAAGTAATTTTCTCTCTATTATACATGTGGTGGACGCTGAAACATACTCCTATGATGATAAGGTCATCATGAAAGTTGAAACAAAGTGAAAGCTAGAATTAAAAAGACCTAGCATTCTATAGTAAATGGATTTCATTCTTAAGAAAGTCGAGAATTCATTCATATTCAGCAGCTCATGTCAATATTTGTTGACATTGAACCATTCTACAAACAACAAAATCCGTCAAATCAATCAGCTTCTAATCACACTCCTGCTGCACCATCAACTGCTTTGGATAACAGATGTTCAGAGAGACAGACAATTTCTGAGAACCCTTCAATGCCATCTGATCACAACAGTATAAATGAGACTTCTATGGAGGAGAAAGTCATGATTGTATCAGGTCAGTTCAAAAATGAGCCAGAAGTTCAAAGCATTTTCAAAGGTGAGCAACCATTCCAGCAAGCAGTAAAGATTGAAATTCCCACATCGTCATCGACAATGGAGCTCGACCCAAACATTGATCCAAAAAGGGTGAAACAAATTTTATCCAATAGACAATGTGCACAAAGATCCCGAGGAAGGAGAGTTGCAAGCTGAAACCAATCAGGAGGAAATTACAAGTTTAGTCAGAGAGAAAGGAGCTTCATCTAAGAAGCCCTGAAGTCATTTACAAACATGCAGGTAATTAGAATTTTGATATTTTGATTTTTGAAATACTTCTGTTTTTCGGTGGTTTAGGTGAGCCCTCCAGTGCTCATTAACCACCGAAAAGAAGTGTTGTCGGTGGATAAGGTGTTTAAATCCAAATATTGTTAACCACAGAAAGCTATTTTAACCAGAATATTCAAAATTTTGCATAGATTCGAGATATTCAAGTTGGAATGATGTGAAATCTTCTGGAATAGGATGATTATGAATTATGAAACCAAGTCTAAACACTATTCTTGAAGAAGAAAGTCAAAAAGAAGTTTTTTGACTATATTTGGTCATTTTTAAAAGGCAAAATATCAGGGATTAGAAGACACATCACCCAACTCGAATTTCATCTTCTGGATATCAAGATAAAGACCCTTGGAAGGCTGAACTCCACATCACCAACTTACCACACATACGAAAGGTGAGACAAGAGTAACTGAGGCAGGGCACTTGATGATGTTGAGTAGGAAATATCCAGATGATAAATTGTAAAGGCTAAATGACTCCATGCCCAAAACTAAAGGCACAAGGTCTACCAGGTTCTTGGAAACCTCATAGGGAGGTCTCCATCCCAGTTGGAGCTAGATGTTAACGATAAAAAATGCACTGGAATTTTTTCAAGAATGATGCCTAATCGTGTAGGGAACATTTTACTAGCTTACCTAGCTCCAAATCTAAATCTGATTGCACCATTGGAAATCTTATGATCTGTAGATGTTGATCGAGTATTCAAGCATGCAAAACGGACTCTCCATGACTGAGAAATTTGATTTTTTCCAAGGCAGTTTATTTCTGTAAAACCTTCCTTTTTGGTGGTTTAGGAGAACAAGACGACTGTTCATTAACCACTGAAAGCAGTGCTTTCAGTAGTTAACCCAGCCATAATCTTTCCAAGTTAACCACCGAAAGCATGTAACTGCCAGAATGAGCGAATTTTTGCCCAGATCAGAAATTTTCGAATCAGAATAAGATGAAACCTCTTGGAATAGATAGGTGGTGAATTATCAAGACAAAGCCAACAGTTATTTTTGACAGATTGTTGAAAGAGGAGGTGTTTCAAAGGTTTTTGACATCTTTGACAAAGACAGAAATTTAGGACACTTTTCCACCTCAACATATTCGAATTTGTCTCTCTTGGAGAGTCAGCATCAAGCCTTGGGAGGCTATCCTGCACTACACCAGCACTCAACAAGAGAGAAGGACCAAAAAATCTGGGATTGACCTCACTTTTGGGGATCATCCCTCATCTTTTGCAATCAGATTTTGACTTACTATTTTTAGTTGATTTGATCCATGTTTTCAGGATATCAGAACTACTTTGTAAAGCTATAAAGCTTAGGATAGAAGACAAACTAAAGGTTCGATTTTGGGTTCTACATGCTGCTACTGTAAGAGAGACTTATTCTTAATATATGAAACATTGCAAGCTTCCTTCAGTTTTGTTGTCAGACTTTTTCTTTTTTGTTCTCTGATATCTTATGAGTGAATGATTTCTTTATTGGTGCTTATTCAATTTACATGTGACTGTCATCTCACTGACTGATTGATTAAGTTAAGAATCATAAGTTATTTCCTTAGTTCTTAAACCCATTGTGCTTGTTTTATATGAGTATAATCTGGTTCAATAGCTATCTTCTCTTCTATTTAATCAAACCTTGTTTGATTGCATTCCTATAAGGCCTTGTGATATTTGATATCTCTAGACAGTCTTAAACACACAGTCCAGTCCCTAGATATTCATCTTGATCCAAAAACCACATCAATTATTAAGAAAATATTTCCCAAAAAGAGTTAGTTACCAGGCATCTCCGACTTACAGCCTAGGAGAGTTTCCTGGAGTGATAAAAGATTGAATTATTTAACCTTCTCCTTTGAACTCATGGTGGTAGCAGAAAACTCGGCCATTAAAGATCCTATAGTGGTTTCTTCTACAAATTTATCTATAAAACCCTTTTGAAACTTCGTCCAACTAGTTATGGATCCTACACGTAAGTTAAAATACCATGTGGAGGCTGAATTCTCGAAAGTGTAGGGGAAAAGCCTACATACTACGTCTTCATGTTGAACATTAATCAGCCTGATAGCTAATATGAATTTTTTTATATGGTCTTCAGGAAAACCTGAGGTTTCAAGGTCAAATTTAGGGAGTAATTTCTCTGGGTGTCAGGGAAGGTTATGTACTCATCCAAGGATGGCCAAAGAATCTCTGGCCAACCAAGGTTGATTATTCTGAGGTGGGTTTCCCCTTTCTTGATTATGATCATTGTTATATTCCATGTCGTCTGATCCCGAGACTAAGCCTTCAGAGTTAAACCATTCTTCGTCGAAAAATTCGTCGGGCTCAGAGGAGTTACCGGATGGTGTTTCAAGGATTATATTAAGAGGATGTTCTATTTCAGTGAGGGTGAAATCTATCATATCTTATACTGTGTGGACGAAAACTTGGTTGGGGGTGTCGACCACTAGTCTTATTACTTTTTTTATACGAGGAAGTAATGGGGCTAAGGGAAGCACTCTGATTTGTCGGGCGTAAGCTCTTGTGATTCTTTTGATATGGTTCAACTCCTCGTGAGGAAGAGTGTAAGGTATCTCATGGAATAGATGTTCTTCCTCGTGTTGGGGTGATTTACTCATTCTAGGAGTACTCAGTGTGTGTGGGTTGTCTTGAGAATGACTAGCCATGCATGTGGACTATTTTGAATCTACAGGTTGTCTGAAATATTATGTTAAATATATTGTTATCCATTCATTCTTTAGGCCCTCCTTATAGCACTAGTTTTGTTGAGGGGTCCTAAATCCCTTTAAATCAAGATTCAACAGTAGGAACCAAACCCACCACCGAGGCCCAATTAGACTCTGCAACGTTTAATACTGGAATGGTTCTCCAGATCTCGCGATCCGGCCAATTAATTGATGGGCTTTATGTTTTCTAGTGAAAGCTCCTCCTTCAGTTTGGACGTTCTCTTTTTGTATTTTCTCTTATAGGTGGGACCGATACAATATAAAAGCTGGTATAAACCAACTAGGTAACAGAGTGGGAAAACATAACTACTGGAGAAGGATGAGCTTGGGATATCCCTTTCACTCTAGCATGCATACATGATTCTCTACCACACGCCTAGTAATAATACATTAACCTGTTGCTGTTCCAATTATTGACTAAGATACAATTTATCAGAAGAAAACATGCATGCGATAAATGATGGCAAGAAAATTAGTTTCCTTAAATCTAATCATCAATCACATATTAACACAACGATTTACTTTTCATCATGAAAGACAAAAACTCTAAAAATATCGAATTAGATAACTTATCAATAGTTTCAGAAGTTCTTACTCATTACAACATCCATTCATGAGATAAAAATCATAAATAATTCTTCTTCAGATCCAATCACACACGCTTTTGATAAAAACACAAACTTGTCTCTCATCCTAAACATGACTTCTCAATTAAGGAAGCTCCAAAATAGTTCTTTACAAATCCAAAAATGAGGGTCTTTGCAACAACCATCGACCTTTTGCTAACAGGTCGATCCTCTTATTTATAACATATTATTAACTAAAAGTAAATACTAAAAGTGCAACTAAGTAAAACAAAAAATCACCACATGGCACTTTCATCTATCAGTCTTTATAAGAGTCATCACATGATCTCACTTGAATGGATGACTCTTCTCATACTTCGACAATTTGACAAAGAGATCATTGCATGTGTTAGCATACTAGAATGTATGTTGTTCCATTGGGGCCAAAATGATCTCTCTTATCTCTATTGCCCATGCCTGATACTTGAATATTATGGAACTTAACTGCTGTAACATGGCTCGAGATTTGATCAGGTGTTCCATGAACTATTTCTCTTGTCCTAGTGCCATGTCCACCACCTTTTCTATCTCCGCAGACCATGATGAGTCTTGTTCGACATGTGATTTTACTATGTTGCACAAGTCGACAAATTCATCGGGTGTGCTAAAATTGGGGAGGTCGATGTCTATCATTTCTCAGTTGATCTTGGTCCAGCTCTTTTCACACTCAACCCATTTCTCTTGGATTTCCCAATGAGGTTATTGAGCCATTTTTAACCAATATTCGACCAATTTCTTTATGCAGTCGATGCTGCTTTCCCTTAGTACCCAGATGTCGTTCTCTTCGGCATCTCGGCCCTGTTGGACCGCGCTAATGTAGTTGATCCTTTCAATGGCTAGGTGTTCTTTCTCATACCACCTTTCCATATCCTTGCATGTCGCCAGTGCCATGAGGGTGTCTTCTTGAAGCTCGACTATCCTTGCAGTGAATAGGTTCCGTTCATCTATAAATTTACTCTAGGCCTCCTAGAATTCGCTCCTTAGGATCATCGTGACATGTGTGGTGTCCTGGTAATATTTCTCCAAATGGTGTAGATGTTCCAATTCCTCCAGAGAAGCGACCAACTCCTCTTCATCGCTTTTTTCTCTATCTGGGGTGGCATCTGTAATTGTCATCCTTGCATCGATAAGTTTGGATGCCTTGGTATGATCTGTGTTGATCAGTTTTTCCTCTGTTGTGATATAGAGTAATATTCCTCTTCTTGGTGGTTATCTTCATGATATAATTCCTTTTCCATTCATAGGATATGGCATGTATATCAACAACTTCATCCACGGGTTCGAGGATTTGTTGATCTCCCCAGGTAAGCATATTTCCCAAGCTCCCACCAGTGTATATTTGTTCAAGATTGGGTTCTTGAACCTCTTGCATGTGTTCTGAAGGTCCGACCTCTGGTTTCTTCTCTTCAGGAGGTTGATTAGCAGTTGAAATTGAAGCATCATGAGTAGGAATAGTACTTACTTGATAATCAACCGTTGAGATGCCAATTTCCTGCTATGGAACTTCTTCTTTTTTTTCACTTGACCCTCGCTCTCCTGTCAAAATATCCATTTGGGTCTCTGGTACATTGAGTATCTCAGTTTATAAGACACTTTTGACCTCCTCCTCATTCTATGGAAGGCCCTGAATTTGACCATCGTGATCTAGGGAAGATGCCTTCTCAGGATCCTTTTCCTCTGTGATCTGCACAGGAGTCACCAGGGACACCTCTAAACTTTCCTCATCATCATAGATGTTTATCAATTCATAGAGGGGGTTTGGTGCACTTTATCTCCCTGATGTTCTTTCTATCTCTAGCTGAGCTAAAAGGTCCCCCAGTAATCCGGCTTGCGGTGTTGTAACTTCAAGGTTATCTAACCCGACGATTTCATCAATTTGTATTAGCTTAGCACCACTTGGACATACCTGGATTTCATATGGTTTGTTGGAAGGGTTCCTTTTCATTCCTATGAGGTCCAGGTCATCCTACAGCTAATCAATTACTTTCTATGCATGTTCTATCATGTGAAATCCACTCGCCCGTGCATCCTGGGTCATAGGAAATCCCCTATCCTGCATCGGAGCCACCAGGGGAACCTTTGTTTCCTTTGTCACTCTGATTTCTTCCCTGTCTCTGAGGGCCTCTTGATTCGACTGCTCTATTTTCATCACCTATTCATCCAAGCTCATGGCCTTGAACCTGATCATTTTGGGATCGACCATCCTTGCTACCACCTCATCCCAGTCCTAGGCATTTTCTGTGAAGACTTCATCTTCGAATTTTTTGTGGGCGTACGAATAACAACACAACACTTTGAAGCATGTTGCAAGACTAGGCCCTTTGGATCGTGCTTGATAAATTGGCACGTATGGAATCTAAACTCGAGTTTTCTCATCCCTTCTTGTTTGGCTTGAAATGTATCTTTTACCAAGTAGAACCCTATATGGAAACCGTAGGGTATGAATTCCCTCTTCTTGTCCTTGACCAGGGTGGCGTTGTAGCCTTGTAAGATGGTTTGATAACATATTTCTCCTACTACAAGCTAGTCCGGGACATGAGTTGGTAGGAGATGTGGTGCTCAAGTGGCCCCAAACACCCTGATGTAGATGTCGCTCTCGTCCAAGTACCAATGGCCAAACTTGGATATCATTTTTTTGGCCACAACCGATAGTCTCATGCATTCCTTCTTAAATAGAATAAAATAAATTCGCATGATGAATTCATCGCAGATGATGGAGTAACACTTTTTACACCTGTTCTCCCATAGCACGCTGAAATAGATGTGGACCGGGAGCTCTGTGACATGCCATCTCAGATTCATGTCAGGGAAGATATTTCTAGCACACATAACATCTTGAAAATATGAATCCATGTAAAAGGATAGCGTCTCTACTTCCTTTGGCATCTATGTCTGTTGTATGCATATGCTCAATTGTTTAGAAATTATCGCTCCCTAGTTGAAACAACACCCAGAGATCACCACTGTGTAAGCCAAGGGCATCCATGCCTCTGAAAATCTGGAGCAGTCCTTCTTACCATATAATCAGCAGATGAGAGCCATCAAATAGATGTATGGCTCCCTTAAATTGGCCATCCTGTACCATCCAATGCTCCAGAACACCTCATTGTCGAGTGATCTTACATATGGATCACTATGTGAGACATATTCTGGGTATTCCTCCTAGTTGATCTTGTTAAAGAGTTCTCTCCACTATGGGATTTCCATCTTGGACCCTGTGCTTGCCTCTATATCTCCAGAGGCTGGAGGCCGGATGAAAACCTTCTTCATTAATTTCTTAATAACAAGTTTTGACCTGAGAGTGTATTCTAATTGTTTTGCGGCCCATGGAGAGGAACCTTCGCCTACCTATGGTTCTTTCAGTTTTGGTTCCCTCGACGATTGTCTGGTGGTTGGATTTCTTAGAGACATTGTTCCTGCAACTAAAATAAGCCTTCATATATTGTGTAAAGAACAAAACATGATAAGAAACATATAATTTGTAACCATGTAAAATTTACAGACTTAGATACATACCTATGAAGCTTGCTAAAACCTGGTTATTTTGATACTCACGAGATCTCTAAAGCCTTCGAATTAATCGTCTTGATTCTTCAGATGCTCTGAATTTCCTCACATGAGAATGATTTCATTTACAACGGCTCAATAGAATTTAAACCAAAGAAGAACTTACCATGTCGCATCATCCATTCAATTCGGGTGATGAGTGAAATTTAAACAAATCTATTTCTGAATCGCCATAACTTAAATTCATCATGGGTTGACGGTGGAGGCGCAAGTGGTGATGTGTTCTATCAGTGATTTTAAATGACTATTCTAATTGGCACATGAGGTAGCAACTAATGTGGTATTTGGTATCAATTAGCCCTTCAAATGCTCAAAATATGATCGTATCTAATGCTAAAACATCCCATCCTGTCGCTCTCTCAGTGGTTGGATCGGGGATCGAGGATGTGCTACAAACATTTTCGTTGATTTCCTTCTGCAAAATCTATGATGTCAATCAATCTCACTGTACAATTCTGTCGTGGAAAAGATGACTCGGAGGTGTGACTCAAACCAAGAATGACTCGCAGTGAAAATAGATCGCGGTAAAGACACGTGGTGTTGAAGACTGGTGACCTAATTCGCCTATATTAATTGGAGTCCAGACTTTCCTTAAGTTATTCATTCAAAACAAAATACTATCTTGTCAGTGATGAAAAGTATCAAGGGTCGACGATCAGTGATAAACCTATCAAGTGCTTTCTTCAAATTGGCTTCCTCGAAAAAGTCTTGATGCAGAAAAAACATCGGGGATCATCGATCGAGAATATCCTTTAGCACGGTCATAAGTTTTGTTGTTATCCTTTTTGGTTCTCATAGATTCCAATAAGCACGTCAGGTATCGACTATTGGTGATATATTTTCTTTCTTTGTTAACGTCTATTCCCCTCGCCTTTTATCGAGGCTGAAGGGGAATCATCCATCGACGATATCCTTATGCAAGACTTTGACACAAACAAAATCTTCCTTTTTCCGATGTTGATGGAGGTCGTCGCTCGGTGATTAAGGTTTCCCGAGTGGTTCTTTTCCATATTTGAATTCTTTCTGATCCTGAATCTAAGCGCATCGGGTGGAATGTTTTGGCTGTTGATTCTTTATTCAGGTGTTAAGGCCTTTTAAGTCATGGGGTTTCATAAGTTCAAAACAAACCTAAATAGGTGATGACAGTCATGAAAATAAGCAATGAAAAAAAAATTCTCGAAATGAAGTCGAATCAAACAGTGAAAAATATCAGGTGGTACCCAAAAAGAAAAAAATTGACAAAGGCTTTTTAGGGTGTGTTGAGTGCTCAACACACTCCTAGCACGATTTTCCCCTCTAAGCTTCAAAATGGTTCTGGTCTTTCCTCTGGGCATGCTCTTGTCTGAACTCGCCACAGAGTTCAAGTGCACTCTTTGCACTGGCTTCACAAAGTTTTCAATCACTATGGTGTGCACTCCTCGCACAAGCCTAAGAGCCCAGAATTACTCATAAATCCACATATAGGGAATTATATATAATCCCTCTAAAGGAACATACATGCACCTAACAAAATACATAAATAAACACAAAGAACACTCATAAAATAACCATTCATCACACATAAAAATAAATACACCTCATATGCAAGACAATTTTCTTGTTGTATTATATTTGAATGTTTTTGTACAAAGATTTACAAAGGCTGGACTGCAATAGAGTCTCAACACATCCTCTCCTCTCTTCCTCTCTCTCTCCTTATTCGAATGAATCATTTCAATAGAAGATATTTTTACAAAAGAGGGGCTCCTCGAGCTCTCCCTCCAACTCACCCAACTCTCATTAATTACATTCAATTACATTCAATGGACATCCAGTCCAAATCGGATCTAGATTACATTAGCCTATCATCCATTAAAAGAGACCTTATTTATAACTTGTACAAAGGCATCGATTTGTCCCTTCCATCCTTAAACCATTTAATTTTCTTTAAATACATTTAAAAATTAAATTTGAGGGAAAAATGAGAGGGATCGTGCCTCTCCCCTTTTTAAATGCACTTCAATGTGCTGGCATGATGGCACATTGTTGAGGTGGAAAGGATGCTCCTTCATCATTATTGGTCCAATAAATTCAACAACCCACTTCTCAAATTCCTGAAGTGCTCTAACTGGCTAAATGGGTAATTCATCTCTGTGTGATGGCTTCCCTACTCTTTGGAAGGTGTCACAAGATCTAACATACTATTTAGTGTCTTTAAATAATGTAGCCCACCACAATACAACTTGAAGTACCTTCTGTGCAGTAGCTTTACCTCCAACATGTCCTCCTGAAACTCCATTGTGTCATTCCCACATGATATATTGTCTTTCGTGGTTTAACACACATCTTCTAAGGATGTTGTCTAGTCCCAATTTGTGAATTGTCCCACAATCAGTTGACAGTCTGTTGCGCGAACCACCATATGTGTTTTTTGGGTTTCGAAGTAAGTTTTTGGGAAGGTCCCTGTACTGAGGAAGACAATGATGTCTTCAAGATACTCTGGGATGGCCTCAATTCAAAATAGGTCCTTATCTGGGAGCTGATCATCTACTACTCCACCACTTTCCCACTTATTCCAACCTGGACAGGTGATCTGGACCTACATTGCATCTTCCTAGTTTGACAACTACTTTGAATGAAAACTCTTGAAAGAGAAGTAGCCACCTGCAATC
>JASDQU010711082.1:21594-34072 GCA_032191745.1 Picea mariana
ATAGATAGGGTGGTCCATATTTCCTTCCCTTGGTTGCGCTAAAATGGCTCCCAGGGAAATACCTGATGCGCCCACATGTACATGGAATTCAATTTCCCAATTGGGAAATATGAAGATAGGTGAAGTACTTAGTTTTTATTTGAGAATGTCGAATGATTTTTCACACTCTTGTGTCAACCAAAATAGTTTAGACTTCTTCAACAATATTTCCAGAGGTGCGATGATAATTGCATATCTTCTGATGAACCTGCGATAATATCATGTATGTCCTAGTGTAGAGAGAAACATTTTAGTACTTGTAACATTTTAGCACTTGTAGGTGGTGGAATGTTGATAATGACCACAACTTTAGCTGGGTCTACCAAGGCTCCTTCCCGACATACAATATGGCCTAGAAGATTTCCATGTGGTACACAAAAGATGCACTTTCTTATATTCAAAGATATTTGTAATTCACAACATCTATCAAACATTAACTCGAGTAGCCCTACATGGTCCTTTAATAGGTTGTATATTGTACAATAGTCCATGTAGACCTCTACAAACTTATGGGTAAACTCTCGAAATGATTCTATTACAATCTGAGAGAAGAATACAAGGGAATTATTTAAGCCAAAGGGAATTACATTGTATGTGAATGACCCCCAATTCAGTTATGAATGTGGTCTTCTTCTTGTGTTGGAAAGGGATCGTGCACACATGCAAAATTCAGAATTCTATAGTCCACACAGACCTAAATGTATTATGTATCCTTCTTTCTCTGGATAAATATGGGGCTAATCCACTTTGCCTCTTATAATTCCTACCGCCAGCATTTTGTCTACTTCCTTCTTGACCTTCTCTTTTATTTTAGGATTAAGACGGTATGGTCTATGCTTCATAGGTATTGAGTTAGTTTTTAACTCGATTTTAATTTCTCCCATGACTCCTTTTATACCTTTTAGTTTTGAGAACGTTTTCAGGAACAAGTCCTCATACTCCTGTAACAGGTTGTGGACTTCATTCATAGTTTTCTCATCCCAGTAATCTCATATGGAAGCTATCTTAGGATTCTCTTTACTTCCTATATTAGTTTTTTGCAACTTTAGTGGATGGGTATAGGAGCTACAAGTGTGACTAGGTATAGTATCCTAAATATCTCTATTGCCTTCCATTTCTTTAACAATTATTTTTCTAAGTTCTTCTAATTCATCAGGTTTTTCCAGGCTTTATCAACTTTACAACAAGCTACAACTATCTTATCAGATTCATGACTCAGACTAGATTGAAGCAATTGAACATGGTCAACAAATACAACTAGGTTTGGTCTCTTTTTGCAAATGTTAGTAAAAGGCATCTCTTTGATTCTTTGAAGGACTGTGTTGAGCTCATGGTACTTACTTGTAAAGGAGAAGTCCTTACAAAACTAGTATTGTATGGTATCCCAACAACTTGTTTGTCTTATGGTATCTTTTTTCATGATCCATATGGATGTCGGTGGCCTCCCACATATTCCAATTGGTTCGTTTTAGCAATTTTCCAGTTTCGCAGTTTTTTCCTAGTTTTCAGGTCCCCGACTTCAAGTGTCATTTTGAGGCCCTAAACAACGTTTTTATGGATATCCACAATCAAGCAATAAATAGATTCATATTTTAATAGAAACATGTGTAGTCCTCAGATATACCTTTCCAACGGGCTATTGTGCGCCTAAATGGAGATCGTATGCAAAAGTTACTACCCCGAGAAGTTGATGTACTAGCTTACCCCAACAGGGCCCACATGACTGTTGGAGCTTCATCTCCTAGGGTTATGTTTTTGGATGTCTAGGGTTTTTCAATTCATGTTTATTGTAAAAATTCCTTCAGATCCTCATTGTAATCATCTTCTTGCAAATGAGAAAAACCACCACATCTCTTCTCAAAGATAAACCACCACCATTCTAGAAAGCTTGTTTTCCACTGATTTTACAGTTTTAGCTTATTTCCTTATTGAATAGAAACCAATTTTACTGTATCTCTGTTATTTTGTGTTAAACATATTTTAATAATCTATATTCATTTAATTCTACTCACAAAATCTTTATCAGTGGTATCAGAGTGGTCTACTCCTTGTCGTTCTTAGTGCATGTCCCCAACAAGGTCATGTTACAAAGAATTGGGTCTCGAGCTTGTTTCTCTTGAGGAAAAAATTTCTCGCATTCTTAAGAGACCTCTCATGGTGGGAGAAAATAAAGATGATGGGATAGGAGATCCTTTCAAAATGTTGCTTGAGGAATCCCTCACATAACAAAGGAACAAGATGATTGATAGTTTTGCGCAAATCCTTCAGCGGCTACCAATAGGAGACACATCTTCCTCGAGTGGAGGTTTCGCCCCCTTCAAGGTACAAATAAACTTTGATATTCCTATATTTGAAGGTGAGATAGATGTAGATGCTGTAGAAAAATGGTTCAATCTACTAGAAGGTTATTTTTATGTCAATAACTTTTTGAATAGAGAAAAGATTACTTTTGCACTCCTCAAATCTGTTCCCCATGTCAAAGATTGGTGGGAAAGTTTCTATGAGAAAAAGGAATAAGAGGAACCCTCATTATTTATAGTCACAGTCACTTGGGAATCCTTCGACGATGTTATTATTGAACAATACTACCCTGTTGGAAGTTATGACGATTTGTATACAAAATGGACCACACTGTGGAAAGAAAGAGACCAAGCAGTGCCAGAGTTGACAAATACCTTCCATACCTTGCGCACCAATATGGGTATCAAATATTCTGAGAGAAATTTGGTACTCAAATATTGCGGTGATATGCATAGATACATACAGACCAAAATGGAATTTATGGACATCTCATCCTTGGGCGCGACCTATAGATATGTTTTCAAAATAGAGCAGAAGCTCAAACAAAAGACACAAAAATTTGGGCATGGGAACCCCTCAAAACAAAATCTAGGATAGCATTAGGAAAACCATTCCAAACCACAAGCAAAGAAGGACACCGAAAAGACAAAGAAAGATACCAGGAAGTGGTGCAACTTCCATAAGAGCCCTTGGCATAACATTATTGATTTCCACTCAAAGCAGTCGTTGCTGGTTGAAGTGAAAGCTTCTGAATCAGATGTGGGTTCTGATTCTCAGTCAGAACTAGAAAGGGGGAGACAAATCATTGAAGAGAAACCTAGTGCCACCATTGCTACCACCAAGCTTGAGCTCGGTGAACCAGATGAGCCAGAAGAAGGCGGGGGCCTTTTCCATTCAGATATGTGGGTAAAAGGCACCCCAATGCACTTCATCATTGAAAAAACTCATCTCAGCAGAGGTCATCAAGTGGCTAGCCCTCTTGATAATTTTGTACCTGCAACCCTAAACCATTGGATGGCTCTGCTAAGGAATCGATCTCCACATCAGCCAACAGTTCCGACTGTCGTAATGAATCAAGCCCTTCAAAGACGAGGTATTGTAAAATGTTTCTCCTCTCGAAAGTTTGTAATGTTCTTTTTGGCCAACCATATTTATGGAAACATCATGTTGTATATGAGTCTAGGCCTCATAGTTTTATTATTACTTTGAACAAGAAATTGTACATGATACCCGAGGCAGTCCCACCTAGTGTTGTTTCCTTGATCTCTTCTAAGCAATGCAAGAAGGTCATCTCTCAGACCGAGAAATATTTCTTCTTTGTGATTCGGTCTCAGAGTGAGAGAAAGATCGCGACCATGTCCAGGGCCTCCATGGCCAATATATCCACACAACAAAAGTAAGTGGATAAGGTCATGGGAGAATACTCAAATATCTTCTCCTCACCTATTGGGGTACCTCTGCATTTCCAGGTCAAGCATACCATCGATCTGACCCCCAACACACCTCTACTCAATGGGTTAGTCTACCACCAGTCTTTGCTAGAAAATGAGGAGATCAAGGGGTAGATCCAAGAACTTCTCCACAAGGGGCACATCCATCCTAACTCATCACCTTGTGGGAGCCCAATCGTACTGGTGCAGAATAAATATGGGACCTATCAAATCTGCATTGATTACCGAGCCCTAAATAAAATCACAGTTCAGAACTAGTACCTAATTTCCCAAATCGACGACTTCCTTGATTAGCTCACGAGGGCCAAATATTTCAGTAAGATTGATATGAAGTCTGGCTACCACCAGGTCCCAATAGAATAGATAGGTGTATGGAAGACTGCCTTCAAGTCAAAAGAATGTCTTTTCGAATGGTTGGCCATGCCCTTTGGTTTGAAAAATTCTCCAACAACTTTCATGAGGATGATGGACGATATCCTTCTACCTTTCAACAATACTTTTGTAGTGGTGTATTTGGATGACATCCTCATCTACAACAAGACTTAGGAAGAACACTTGCAGCATATTCAACAGGTTTTGCACGCTCTATGGCAGCACAAGCTATATGCCAACTTGGAAAAATTCTCCTTCGGCATGGACAGTGTCCATTACCTAGTGTACATTGTTTATGAACATGGTGTGCATGTGGATCCAACCAATATCCAGGTCATTCGTGACTGGCCAGCCCCAACCAAACTCACTAATCTTTAGAGCTTCTTGGGCCTTGCCAATTTCTATCATAGGTTCGTGTTGGGATTCTCTCATATTGCACAGGCCCTCAGCCAAGTAACCATGGGTGGTGGTAAGGAAAAATTTGTGTGGGGCCTATCCCAACAACAAGATTTCAATGATTTGAAGAAACGCTTGTGCTCATCCCCAGTACTTTCATTAATGAACCTACAACAACCCTTTAAGATTGAGACAAATGCTTCAGACTATGTTTTGGGCGTCGTCCTCACTCAACATAGACACCCTGTGGCATATCATAGTGAGACACTATCATATGTTGTTTGTAAGTACCCTACTAACAATAAAGAAATGTACTCCATAGTGCAAGCCTTCCTCCAGTGGAGACATTACATTCTTGGGAAGGAGACAGTCATCCACACTGAACATAAGCCACTACAGTTCATTCAAACACAAGGAAAATTGAAGAATGATCGCCATTAGAAGTATTCCATATACTTGTAGCAGTTCTTCCTCAACATTAAGCATAAAACAAGAAGTACCAACCGAGTTGTTCATTGACTCAACCGACCTCCATTTTTGGCACTCACCAGGGTGCTAGACTCTTACTTCCATGAGACCTCTGAATGGCCCCACCTGTATGAGACAGACCCTGACTTCACCACCACCTACCAAATGTTGGGAGCAAACTCAGTTGTCGCTAATTTCCATCTTCAGGATGCGTTCTTGTGCCGTCTGGGCCATCTCTGTGTTTCATCAACCGAGCGAGAAAATATTATTTTGAAAGCTCACTATAGTCGGGTGGCAAGACACTTCGACATCTAAAAGAGAGTGGCGGTGTCGAAAAGTATATCAAGTACTGCATTACATGCACTATTTCCAAACCAACCACTAAGAAACAGGGCTTGTACACCCCTCTTACTACTCCTGATAGGCCATGGGAATACATCTCAATGGACTACATGTCATGCCTTCCCTACCAAGAGGGGAAATGACTTTGTTTTTGTGGTTTTTTATCTCTTTTCCAAGATGGTGATTATGGCCGCCTACAAGAAGAGAATCATAACAGAGGCCAATGTCAAGCTATTCTTTGAATGAGTATGGGTACATTTTGGAATCCCATAAACCATTGTCTCAGATTGGGACAGTCGGTTGTCTCAGATTGCCTTCCACCCCTAGATAGATGGAAAAACTGAGGTCATCATTCAGATGATTGTGCATATCCTGCACATGTACAATTATAAGCACCCCTGAACATGGGATGAGACTCTTCCCTATGTCCAACATAGGTACAGCCAATCCCTACATAGCTCAACTAGGCATAGCCCCTTTTAGGTGGGGTTGGGATTCCAACCATTGGGCCCCATGGATGTTGCACTACCCCTGGAGGCCACCTCAACCAACTCATACCCTGCTCTAACTGAAGATGACAAATCCACTTCATTCATTGAGAGGATCTAGCACATCCACCAACAATTTCAGGATATTTTACAGAAGTCCAATTCCAAGTACAAGTAGCACCACGATCAACATCGGGTGCCACATAAGTTTCAGGTGGGAAACAAAGTTTGGTTGCACTTGCAGAAAGAATTCCTTACATGGCCCCATCAAAATCTTTGTCCACTCCATTATGGGATTTACACCATCACCAACATTGTGGGTGACAATTATTTTGACTTCAACATTCCTCCTTTCCTTGGCCTACACCCCATATTCAATGTGGCTCTCCTTCGACCATATTTTCCACCAATATTGGATACCTCAGAGATAACAGAGAATTTGACACCAATAGAGATCAAACCTGACTGCATGCAACATGAATATAATGATAATATTGTGGACATGCATTTCAAGGGAACTTGACATCAAAATATCCAACTTTATCGAGTTCTCAAAGCAGGGCAGGTCCTACACCAAGGCAAGTGGCTCACCTGAGGCCAAATTCAGCAACAATTTCGTCATATGATGGGGGAACTCAAAGAAATGTAGACCATTTCTTCCTAAGGGGGCAAGATTGATCCATATGGATTTTGGTGGCCTCCCAACTATTCTAACTAGTTCATTTTGGAAGTTTTCCAATTTGACAATTTTTTCTGTGTTTTCGGGTTCCCAACTTCTGAAGCTGTTTTGAGGCCATAAACAACGTTTTTAGGGATCTCCATAGTTGGACTATAGACAGAGTAAATTATAAAGGCAACATGTGTAGTCCTCGAATAGACCTTTCCAAAAGGCTACCGTGCACCTAAAAAAGAGATCGTATGCAAATGTTACGACCTCGAGAAGTTGATGTACTAGCTTACCCCAATGGGGCCCACATTACTTTTGGCGCTTCATCTCCTAGGGTTAGGGTTTTGGATGTCTAGGGTTTTGGAATTCATGTTTATTGTAAAAATTCCTTTAGAGCCTCATTGTAATATTCTTGCGAATGAGCACAACCATGACATCTGTCCACAGAGATAAGCCGCCACCATTCCAACAAGCTTGTTTTCCGCTGCATTTTACAGTTTCAACTTATTTCCTTATTGAATAGAAACCAGTTTTACAGTATCTCTATTATTCTGTGTTAAACATATTTTAATAATCTGTATTTATTTCGTTCTTCTCATAAAATCCAGATCAATGCATGTACCAAGATTTTTGGATTGGACCCAACGAGTGGAGAAATACTTGAACCCATAGGTGAGAGGGTACTTCCGCAACTTGCCATTGTTTTAAACAATTCTCAATATGAAATTTGGGGTCAGACTGTCCATCGAACAACTGTGCATCTTGAAAATATATACTCCTCTCTTCTTTCAACTGATCCCTACTTTGGAATCGACATCAATTGGCTTGCATCGTGTCTTCCCACTCCATAATCAAGTCTCTGTGAGTGGCCCACCATCTAGCAGGGGTATTCTATAAAGCTAATTCAAGAACAAATATCCTTTGATTCGTCGCTATTTTCTCTTCCATGCTGGAAAGAAAATTGTGTACCTCTGAGGTACCAGCATATGTTGGGTGTTCTCTGATCTCGATTCCAATCCATCATGCCACTCTGACAATTGCACATCATCTTGAGAATCGTTCATATGAGCCTTGCTGCCAACTGTCAAATGTTAATTTTGAGCCCTCCTCAGCAGACTGCATGTTTCTCCAACTTACCGATCCATATGCAATGGGATTTATGTAATATGGTATTTTCCTTGTTGTTATGGTGTATAATTGGTCAAGAGAATCTTTCTAGGGATTCTTTTAGACTTCTTCAAATCATCTTCCTGTGAGGGCCATGCTTAAAGCTACACAATAATGGGACCACTTTGGATACTTTTCCAAATAAAACCATTACTTATGGATTCTTTCAAACTTTCTTCGGGGCTTCTTCGAGGGTTGACCAAGGTTGACATCAATGACAACCAACTATCCAGCACCATGTGCTAAAGGAGATGATCATGTGAAATGAAAAAATTCATAGTCTATGTGATGAAAATCAAAAGGGGTTACTTTAATAATGCAACATACCCAATAACCAACCTGACATGAATGCTACCTCAAGAACACACTTCTTGGTATATGGAGATCATTTGAATGTTTTCATTAATGTTTTCATTAAGAAGGTATTTTTATGTTCCTTGCAGACTCTCTTCATCTTATTCATGGCCAAGTTATATTAATGAAAACATGGGAAATAGGCCAAGTTGTATTAATGAAAACATGGGAAATAGGCCTATTTCCTTATTCTTGGCCAAGTTATATACTGGAATCTTCTACATATTCAAATGATCTCCATCACATCCTGGGTAAATAACATAACAGGGTGAATTCCCAACCCAGGGTCTTCATCCCGATCCCGATATAGTATGAATCTATCCATGTGAATAGATCAATTGATGTCCAACATGGTAGAAACCACTTGATTATCGATCATCAATGTATATAGTTAAAAAGTGAAAGGGAGTTCACCAATGATAATAATGACTCCCAAGGTACCCTAGTACATTACAATGAATGTGAATAAATGAGATGAAGTCTAAAATTCATAGAATCATTCGATCATAGGTCAATAGGGTAAACCTATTGTCGAAGGCAAGGAAACCTGTCATTAAGGAATGTAGGATCCAAGGTACTAACTAGTTTCTAAATCTAATTCCAGGATAATGTGTTGAAGTTGACAAGAACAGACTCATTGAAGGAGGGCCATGATGTTTCCCCCATCATCGACATGAAACTGACACATGAAAGTGATAAAAGATGATAGATCAAATGAGTGTGGACTAACACAAGGATGAAAGATGGTAATAATGTAGAATGGATGGTTTGAGGTGAAACTTTCCTTGAACATTTTGAGGCATGAAAAGTGACTTGGAAACATTGACTCGAATAAGAGTTAGAAAAAAACATAGCGTGATGATCATTGGGGCACTCTTCGGGTGAGCTGAAGGAGTATGAGGACTCATAAAATTGGTATGACTCAGAGACAAGTATATTATCAAACTATAATATGAGATGTGAGATGGTGTGAGACAAGAAGATTATCCAATTGTAATATGAGACACAAACAAGTGACATGTTCAAGGGAGACAACAAACAATTGCCATGATGCTTTCCAAAATCTTGACCCACTTCCTTCAATTCCCCCCCACCATGATTGGCAAGTACGTCTTTGGTTTTTAACTATATTGAGGAGGATAACATATGCTCAATATAGATCATATTCAATGAGTCCCTCATCATATGTTTAACGAACCTAAAGAAGGAGGGGTCCGGCCCTATATGGGTCCTTTAATGCATGTTTTACAAGTCCAAAGAAGGAAAACTCGAAAATATTTTCATGTTTAGAGAGTCTGAAAAGAGCTTAAATATGACTCCTTAAGGGTGGTAAGAGATTGGCAATTTTGGGAGAACCAATGGATCTCCAACAGGACAAAGACATGACACATGTGGAAACTTCTTCATCCAAACTAGTGGGATGGATGTTCTTTCCACCAGACATAGCTTGAATTTGGAAGGCCAGGTGATGGGAGAGTCTTGACTTAAAATAGTCCATATTGAACATAATCCTATTTTACGCCTCTAGATCCACAACTACAATGGATGATAATAGGGTTCTACGTTGACCTGGAGATTTTTGTAGAACTTCTAACATCGACATAGCACAATAATCTTGCACCAAATATTCAACAACATTGAATTTTTTTAGCAACATGGGCACTTGGATTGAAAATCAACTTTCAAATTGTGCCCTTGGGTGGGCACAACACTAAATCAACAATAGGCCTCTTAATATGAAGAGGGGTGGAGGATGGAGGAGTTTAAGTGGAGGTCTTATAAGTAGCACCTCCATTGGAATTATTATCTGGAGGAGTTTCATAAGTATTAGATTTGGTTGTTAAACTAACTATCCTTTTACACATAAGGACCTGAGTGCTTTAGGAATCATCCTCATGGTGAGGATGAACTACATTACCCCCTTTCAGAGGAGAAGTATTTTGCACAACCATTTGTAGGTGATGAATCGAGAAAGGGTTAGTTAATCTACAGGTTGGGAGGTACATTTAAAAAATTTAGCAACTTCCTCTTGATGAGGGAAATCTTTCATGTAGTGGTCCTCTGCACAATTCATGTAGGGAAAATTATCTTTCCTTTCCAGTTGGGTATCAACATTTTTTGGGTTAGAATAATTCTTTGATTTACCCTTATTTTTATTCTTACCTCTAGGTTGTTGAGACAAAGTGGATTCGACCGAATTCACCTCGAATTTTTGTGTAGGAGAGGGAGAAGTTTTGGTGGCGGTCACAGAACCAATCATGCCATCGGCATGGGATTCCAAAGCAAGTCTTGATGGATCATTTGATGGGTGAGGAGCATGAGAGATGAGATCATAAAACATGTCAGACTGGGAATACACCAAGTCCAAATATTGAGAAAAACTAATCGCTTTCTCCTCGGTGAAAACACCTCCCATCGACATAGCACAAGAGTTTTGTAGAACTTATAACATCGACATAGCACAAGAATCTTGCACCAAATATTCAACATTGTATTTTTTAGCAACATGGGCACTTGGATTGAAAATTAACTTTCAAATTGTGCCCTTGGGTGGGGACAACACTAAATCAACAATAGGCCTCTTAATATGAAGAGGGGTGGAGGATGGAGGAGAAGTGTAAGTGGAGGGCTTATAAGTAGCACCTCCATTGGAATTATTATCTGGAGGAGTTTCATAAGTATTAGATTTGGTTGTTAAACTAACTATCCCATTACACATAAGGACCTGAGTGTTGGAATATTTATTATGGGAAGACAAAAGATAGAGTATTTGTTTTTCATTGATGACAACCTCATCCCGACGATGATGAACAAGAGAAACTAGCAAGACCAGCAGTGCAACAATGATCGCATGGAAAATGGCATGATTAGAAGCGTAAACTCCAGGAGTCAAGGAAGCAACTCATGACAGAAAATCCTGAAATCCCAAAGAGAGCACGTCAAAGACTCCATTTCGGAGTTTTGGATACCGGGAGTTGGAGGAGTCAAGAGTCGAGACTCTTTATCACAGGAGTCTCGAAGTCGCGAAATGCAAAATGTCGAAATCCCGAAATAGGCACATCAACAAAGAGTTTCATAGACCGGGAAATAACTCCATTTCAGAGTTCCATATACCAGGAGTTGGAGGAGTCAAGAGTTGAGACTTTTCATCATAGGAGTCCCGAAGTTGCAAAATGCGAAATGACAAAGTCCTGAAACAGGCACATCAACAAAAAGTTTCATAGACCGAGAAATAACTCCATTTCGGATTTTCGGATATCAGGAGTTGGAGTGTCAAAACACTTCACCATAGGAATGCCGAAATGCAAAAAACACCTTTTGGTGTAGGTGTCGGTTACCGGGAGTTGGAGTGTTGAAACACTTCACCACAGAAATCGCGAAATGCCGAAATGCGAAATTGCGACATGGAGTTTCGGGGATTGTGACATGGAGTTTCGAAGTTTTGGGGATTGTGACATGGAGCATCAAGATATCTCATCACAAGAACATGTGAAATCATGAAATGCCGAAAGGGACTATTGTGAGTCTCGAAGACTCGAAAGGAAAAATGTTGAAATTTCGTCAGCCGTTCGATTAGGAAAAGAAGGGATCAGATTATGATGTTTTGTGGACCGTTGATCTGAATCCATTTTGGGGATCGTGACTTAGAGAGTCGAGATGATTCGCAATAAGAATTCACGACATGAAAAATCACGAATTGTCGAAAATACGAAATGCAAAAGACATTTTGTTTCTTGTAATTCAATGGTGCAGGTGAATTCGAATATGATCGGAGGGCTAATGTTTCACCTTACAGTTAATTGATCAGTTATGATTCAATTAGAAAAAATGATTCATGATTCTTGATCGGTTGGCGATTCAGTTGCTGAGGTGTGTGTGAATAAAATAAGAAATGAGATGATTGTGCATGGTTGGTCGTTCTGAATGAAAAATGAGTTGAATTGTAAGAAAGGGAAAATTACAATATGTGCAGTGTGAGACCGACAGTATGCTTAGTGTGAGATAAAACTCAGAGATGAGTAATATATGAGGAATAGATAGAAGCAAGAGAAGAATTGTAGAACAACTTGAAGCAGATCAGAATTGCAGAATAGACAGAGGAAGAGAAGAATTGCAGAATATCTTGAAGCAGAGCAGAATTGCAGAACAGATAGAGGAAGAGAAGAATTACAGAACAGCTTGAAGCAGAGCAGAATTGTAGAACAGACAAAGGAAGAGAAGAATTGAATATCAATCAGAAGTAGACCAAATTTATAGAACAAAGAAGAAGTGGTAAGAAATGATTTATCTGTGTTGTTGGTTATTCAATCATTTATTTATAATCAGGGAGGTAGGGTGGTGCTAGGGAGGAATTTTTTCCTCAGAGGTTCAAGTGGGTGCTTGAACACAAGGAGTTGTAGCTTCCATCTAGTTGTAGCCAGAAAAAATAGGGT